>JASANF010013377.1:0-37656 GCA_030248245.1 Trissonchulus sp. WLG1_4
TGTCTGTTTACATGTGCTGTGACCAGAGCACTGCACCTCGAGGTAGTTACAGACCTAACTACGGAACAATTCCTGTTGTGTCTAAGACGATTCGTTGCCAGCTATGGCAAGCCTAAGTTAATAGTTTCCGACAATGGAACCTACTTTAAATTGGCGAACACTGTTTTAAATCGAATTTGGCACGATATTTTGAACCATGAAGAAATACAAAACTACTCTGCTATGAACAAAATTAAATGGAAGTTCATTCCCGAGTTTGCCCCCTGGATGGGAGGCTTTTACGAGCGTCTCGTTGGCATAGTGAAACGGGCTTTGAGGAAAACGTTGGGCCGACTTTGCGTTAGTTTGGTTCAGTTACAAACAATAGTTTCGGAAGTTGCTTCTGTCATCAATAGTCGACCATTAGTTTTCCCTCGCGATGTCAGCGATCAAGTGTTGACCCCAGCACATCTGATCGGTAAATCAGTTCACGGTTTTTCCGATATTCGGAAAGAACCTTCTGAGCCAGACAAATCGTTTTCACTAAAGCCACTGTCTAGTGACGGACTTGTTTGTCTCTGGAAAACAATCAATGCAAACATCAATCAGTTTTGGGATATATGGCGCAAAGAGTACCTCACTGCTGTTTGCGATCAATCTCAAAGATTTCACAGCAAAGGCGCAAGTCATATCCAGCCAACAGTTGGCACAGTCGTACTGGTGAAAGATAAACTTTCCCGTTCTATGTGGAAAGTCGGTGTTGTGTCCAAGGTCAACATCTCGCAGGATGCCAATTGTCGGTCAGCAGTAGTTCGCCTAAGTAACGGTAAAACTCTCACAAGACCATTAAGGCTGCTATATCCTATCGAGTCTAGTGTGGTCACAACTTCAAAGGAAGAAAAAAGTGAGCAAAGTGTACGCCCACAACGTAAAGCCGCCAAGTTAGCAAAGCAGCGAATCAGTGATTTGACTAAATCAATAAATAGTGATTTGACTAAAAGCATAAATTTGTACATAGTCCAGTCAATTAGGCTGTACTTGTATATATATTTGCTGTATATTTTTAGACATTTATATATACTGTTACTTGGTCTCGCCAATTATTAGCATGGTTACTGTATATATTACCAATTCGCATCCGTTGTCGCGATTTTGCCCCAGTAACCGCCTCGTTCTTCACAATCAGTGGATTACGTCCATTGAAATGGTTGTTTGGTATCAGATGCTAATGGTTCACGACCGACGCGAACAAGCAAAGGAACTTGTGCAAATCCCGGGTTTGCTCAACAATCCGGTCGGTATTCGCCCGTGGATTGACACTACCAGTTTTGTACCAGAAGCCAAGTGGTATTTTCGCCTTGACCATTTTTACTACATAATTATTGGTCACTTGCTCCAAACCACTGACAATCCATTTTATCGAACTTTTGTGAAGTACTCTAACAAGTACAAAGATCAGGAAGTGTCATTCGCAGCCACGTCGTGCAAGTACGAACTAGTTTGGTCTACTGGCATGCGGATTCAGCAAAGTGAGCGCCACGTTCGCGTGAACGGTGGTTTCCTTGGTTACAATGTTTACGGTCGGCTGATCTCTCAAGTTTTCGCCCGTTGGCGTTCCGGTGAATTTTCGTTTAGTACGGCAAATGCCATTTCTCAGCTTCGACCGGTTGACGGTATCTTTAGCCGTTCAGTTCTGCTGCTCGCCGACAGCCAGTGCCGTTATGTTCAGTCCATTTACAATGGACAAGTCGTTTCGATCGGAGGAGCCAAATACCACACTTTGGCCGATCGTATCGTCTTAGATGGTATTCGATTGACGGACTTCCGTTTCGTGATAGTTGTTTGTGGCGTGAACTTGTGCCGCGATAACAACCGACGACAGTGGCGACGTTCATGGGAACAGCTGGAAGGACATTTATCAGCAGCGTCGAATGGCAGCACGACAATCATTGTGAACTCTCCGATTTGGAATCCAAAGGCCAGATTTGTGCAGGAACACGGTGAATGGCTAAAAGAAGCTGCTCAGACTATTCCGAACTGTTATTTTGGTGACTGGTCTTCTCCTATGAATAATCCTTTTGCGTACGCAAATCGACCCAATCGTCGCTTGCTCGCCAATGATAGATTCCACATCAACCACAGCGGCTTTCGCACATTGTGGACAACTTGGTGCACTGCCTTTCCCGACCTGCAGCTTATTCCCTACAAAATGAGTTCCACTATTTATGCTGCCCCAATTGAACCAACAAGACATCGGAATTATCAGTAAGCAGCAGATAAACGGTTAGTTTTTAACCGCTTTACACAGTCCCTTTTCAGTAGACGGTTGGATTTCAACCGCTCTATTCAGTCGGGTTTCCTCAAACGTTTGGTTTTCGACCGCCCCATTCAGTTGGGTTTCCGTTAACGGTTGGTTTTCAACCGCTTTACCACATTTGCTGATGTTAAACGATTGGTTTTCAATCGCTTTACTCAGTTTTGTTTTGTTGCTAGTTTGCGTTGTAAAGCTTGTTTTTGTGCTAATTGTATTGATGTTTTGTTTATTATTGATTGCATGATATTATTTGCCTGTATTGATTTTGATAAACAGTTGGTTTTCAACTGGTTTATCTTGTTTAACTTAGTTTTTGCAGCCACTTTGTATTTTTGCTTGTTTGCTTGTTAGTTTTTGCATGCATTCTTTTGCTTGATTGCTTGTTTTCACATTTGTTATCTGTTATAGCTTTAGTAGCAACAGTATATACGCTCGTTGTGTTGTCGTATTATACAGTTAACCGTTAATATTTGTTGTGTTACTGTTTCATTGCATATTTTGTCATTTTTTGTCCCTTGGGAGTGTGAAATATGCTATAAGCTGTTTTGGCGGTACAGTTTATCTTAAGAGCCAGTAGGTTTTACGTAGCTTTAGTTACAGCAAGGCTCATCACATAAACATATAAATTTCAAAAATTCAAAACTAAGCCTTAGCCTTAGCCTAAGCCTAAACTAAGCTTGTTATTAACTTTGGGACTAAGCCTAAGCCTAAGCCTAAGCCTAAATCTAAATTTGAGCCGATTTGAGTGTTTTTGAAAATGCACACACACACTCTCACATGTGGAGCCTTGCCGTAAGGAGAGTAAAATAGGAGTAGGAGAGTAGGCTTTATGTGTCAATTAAGTAAAAGGCTGTAGGCTTCTAAGTTTATTTATTTCGTCTAGAAAGGCCCTAAACTTCACTTCTGTAGTGACGGATCAAAACCATTCTAATAAATACATTCACCAGAGGGTTAACTAACCACAGAGTGGCGGCCGCCCGCCGTCATGAACTGTATCGACAATGGCCATGGCTGTTTTCAGGTGTCGATCGAGAATAAAATTCAGCTCAAAATCATCGTCGTCTTCCCCGAACGGGTGCATTATGGCTTGACCGACCTTCAGCCAGCCGACGTAGAACAGAAACTGTAAGGTGGTGAAGACTGGAAAATAGAAGTCCAGTTGATGACCTGGGATTTTACGGGAAGGTCTCAGAAACTGGCGGCCAATAACGCTGAATAAGAAGTAGCTGTAGGTGGCGAGGGCTGCCACTTGGCTGTAGGCCTGGAAAACAAAAAAGCTGGGTAAATTAAACTTTTTTTGACACAATCCGGTTATTTTAAAAAAAGTATGGCAGTTCGTTTAGGTTTTTTTGGTAAGTGTGTGTTAAAATTTAATAATTAGTTTTGCAATTCGCAACTCAGAAGTATACTAAATGGACATGGACTGTTATTAACAATTCTAGTGTTAAAAAGTTAAATTATGAAACAAGCAACAAACTGCGTATTCTTCTGAAACACCAAACAATTCAGGATCACGCACTTTGTTGCGTATTCTCAGACGATGCTGCATATTTACATAAGTACTTCGAAAATATAGCAGGTTTCTCTTATTCTTACAGCATTACCAGAGGCACGTTGACCCAAGTGTAGTGTATGAGTTTGAGAAAGCTGCCTCTGTATGCGCTCAGTTTCGCCATGAAAGCATTGGCAACAGGAGGGGCTATGGTTTTGTGCTGATGCGCTTCTTCTTCGATCAATCGCTGAATCCAATCGAGCGGAATTGCGTACGGCGCGCCATGGGCTGATGCCATTCGCTGAAAAGTACACCTACCTAGTAGAGAGTTTAAAAACTTATAAAACTAAAAATGACAAATTAATTATTTCTGCGTCCGCTCTGACATCGGCTTTAGTCATTGTCATCAATTGTCATTTTGCGTAAGATGTAAAAACTGTTTTATTGCTGACTTCGTATTGAGTATTGACCTAGTCCCTATTTTCGATTTTTTTGGTCGCCACAAAATGCCACTTTTTTTCTATAAAAACCTGTACACGTACGGACAGCATTTTTGCTTCCACATCCGTCAGCAGCCCGCTGATAATAATGTGTTCCAGGGTGGGAAAGCGTTTGCGTATGCGACTGGACACGTCACGCCAAGCCAGCACACAAGACAGCACCAAGTATCGAGCAATGGCACGACGTTTGAGTCGGTCCGAGTGCGTGTTGCCCGGGATGCAGTAGTTGGTGTGGTAGCAAAGGTCGTCGGGCCAGGCCACGCAGCTGAACTGTGACATGTACCTAAACATATGGGGTGGATTTCACCACGGTGGTTTTACTGAGCCATGGTTTCACGCACGTTTTCATACGATTTGCACATAATTTCATGATAAAATTTTTAAAAAAATCTGATTCGTTACGATTTTCGTAATTTTCTAAAACCATGGTGTCTGCTCAGTTAAAATTAAAGCTTGCGTCCTGCAACATACATAGCAGGCTTTTGCTCTGCTGCAATTTCAACTCACTGCACTCGCTTACATAGCTCTTATAGTTGAGGCAGATTTTTATTTCACTTCTTTATAAAATTGCTGTTGAAATTCACATTTTTCTCTGCCAAAATCACACGATTTCATCGTTTATAAAATTAAAAAAATTTTAACGGCCGTTCATTTCAAGGGCCGTTGAGTTCAACGGCCGTTGAAATGTTTATACAATTGGGCCCTGATCCGATTTTGGTTTGGTTTGTGTTCAGTTGTCAGACAGTAAAGACTTTGAAAAGCTCAGAAAATTTATCTAATATTAAGTCAAAAACCGTAGTTTACATTTACGTTTTTATCAATGTTGCTCAAAAACGTTGCTCTATTACCGAATATATATTATATACCTATGAACACGATTCAAATTTAATATAGAAATCTACTAATTTAACCTTTGTCAAAAATTACCTGCCAACCATAGAGGTCACGTAAAAACCAAGTAAAAATGTTAACGGTATCATTTTCAGATATTCAGTGAAACTGATGACCACTTTTTCAAATGTCATTTGGTGTGCTTCGGTGAGCATCGTTCTGTAGACCAAACTGAGGCCGAAATAACATAGCAGAAAAACCACCAGTTCCTTCCAAACACAACGCCAAATACTGCCTCGCCATCGAAACAGCAGTTTAAACAGACTGCCAGAATAAGTTATCGTCATTTTCAGACAATAAGTACCGTTGGATTACAGTTACAAAAGCTTCTGAAATAGGTTAATATTTTTTTGGGGAGCAAGATACAAGGTGGGACATGGAATGAATATATTTGGTTTCATTGTTTTTATTTATAGATACATTTTTTAGTAGCAAAATTTTGTGTGGATTTCACAAAGGTGGTTTTTCCTAAACCGTGGTTTTACCTAAAGTCTGACCAGGTCCCGATTTATCGAAGCAAAATGTTCGTCGTTGAAAATGTTCGTCGTTGAAAATGTTCGTCGTTGAAAATTTTGGATTGATCGAAACATTTTCAACGGCGAACATAACACGTAATTATAGGACAAATGTTCGTCGTTGAAAAACAAATGTTCGTCGTTGAAAAACAAATGTTCGTCGTTGAAAAAGCAAATGTTCGTCGTTGAAAATGTTCGTCGTTGAAAAAACAAATGTTCGTCGTTGAAAAACAAATGTTCGTCGTTGAGAAACAAATGTTCGTCGTTGAAAAATTTTCAACGGCGAACATTTCAACGGATGTCTTGAGCTCCGTTGAAATGTTCGTCGTTGAAAATTTTTTCAACGACGAGCTTTTTGTCTTTTAGAACATAATAATGTTCTAAAAAACCAAAGCTCGTCGTTGAAAAATTTTTCAACGCCGAACAATTTCAACGACGAACTTTCAACGACGAACATTTGTTTTTCAACGACGAACATTTGCTTTTTCAACGACGAACATTTTCAACGACGAACATTTGTTGTTTCGAAAAATTGGGCCCAGGGGGTGGCTGCACCAACTTACAAATCTTACAATTGTAACAATTGTAAGTGCAAAATCAGGTGATTCGTTACGAATTCATTATGCAATTTCATTACGAATCATCTGATTTTTCACTTACAATTGTTACAATTGTAAGATTTGTAAGTTGGTGCAACCAAGAGTACATAATAGCTTCTCTATATAGAAGAAGAGTGAGACACTCTCCAGCCTGCCTGTGTTCTAGCACAGGCAGATGCGCTGGTCGTTTTCAGGCTACATGTTGACATTCTATTCAACATGTGGCTGACCAATCAGCGCGTAGATTCCCTGCGTAACACACTTTAGTATATAATCGCTGATGCGTTGATAAGCATTAAGATAGGGATAAAAGCTTAATAACTCATTATTTATTCATAGTCTGCTTGCAAAAACATTAAAAAAGGTTTGCAAATACCTCTAGGAATATTTTGGCAAACTTTCAGCGAAATTAATTGAGAAACTTTTGAGATATAAACTTTTCTGAATTTCTTCAAAGTTTCTCAATCAATTTCGCTGAAAGTTTGCCAAAATATCCCCAAAGGTATTTGCAAACCTTTTTTAATGTTTTTACACGCAGACTAGGAATACATAATGAGTTATTAACCGTTATCCCTATGCCGTTTTCTGATTGGAGCACGTGCACAGGCGTCTGCCAATCAGAGAATAGAAGCTCGCTTCTGATTGGCCAGTCACATGTTGCATAGAATGTCAACATGTAGCCTGAAAACGACCAGCGCATCTGCCTGTGCTAGAACACAGGCAGGCTGGAAAGTGTCTCACTCTTCTTCTATATGGAGTGAGACGCTATTATGTACTCTTGGTGCAACGACCCCCAGAAGTTGCCGAACCCTGAGACACAACAGGTGACGTGATTTTGGTGATTACTGCACCCTTGATGCTTCCAATTCGTTCTTTTCGTAATGACATAGCATGTTTATTTTTGGCTCAGGGTCCAGCAATTTGTCGTCAGACTTTAGTACGTGCATGATTTGCAAAATCTTTATTACGAAATTCATTACGAAAAATCTCCTGATTCGTTATAAAATTTGTAGTTTTTCCTAAACCGTGGTTTTATCTCAGGTGAAATTTCAAACCTGCAGCACAACAAGTCTCTGTTCTGCTGAAATTTAAACTGAGATAAAGCAACTGTTTGAAAAATGTACGAAATTATTCGAAACGAATCGAATAATGTTTCGTGTGAAAGTTCAGTTGAAATTCAATGAAATTATGTGTAACCATATATGCAAACGTACGTAAAACTATGGTTTAGTGAAACCCCTTCGTGAAATCCATCATCGTTTTTGTTGTCTAACATGCATGGAAAGTTAAAAATTGCGGTGGCATGGAAGCATTTAAAGAAATTAGCAACAACAACGCAGTTAAAAACGAACTAACTACAACATTGTCAACCAAAAAGTTTTCAGATAAAACAGGTTTAAAGTAGCAACAACAAATGTAAAAATCTATGCTTTCAACCATATTTAACGTATATAATGTAGCTGCAAATAAGGTAAACAATCACTTCACACTAAAAAGTGTTCAACCCTTCGAACAATTGTTTACCTACTCTTCTTTACTTTAGCTGAGGTACGAACATTAGAAAAACTGCGTCAAAAAAGTTACAAGCTAGAAAATTCTGCAAATTTCCCAAATGAAATTTCTATGTATTATATAACTCCTGCCGTTATTTCAACATTCACATTCAGCAACTTTTCAAATACGAGTTTAAAGTTATAATTTAATCGAAAACAATCTATAAATCGGTGAATTAATTTGTGTGTGCAAATTAATGAGATTAAGCCATAGGTTAAATATCAATTTTCTGTCATAATACCTTATTTGTCTGTGGATTATAAAGCAGAGATGGAACCGGGTCAACGGGTCATTGGGGGCAGTTCGGGTCACTTTTTACTGGATCAAAGGTCAAAGTTCAAAAGTGCTGACCCGGTTCAAATCAAACTTTCAGCAAACGGCAATTTTTCCCTAAACTTGTATCAATTCCGTTGGTAATTTGTTCTTTGAGGTTTTTTGTGATTTCTATGTACATAGGTATGTTAACTGTGTGCCCATTGAACTCAAGTTATATATGGGCGTGTTCAATGCTTTGAACACTTAAGCTATTTTATCACCAAGGGCCAATTCCTAAAATGGATTAAACGGATTAGATTAAAATCTGTTTTGATAAAATAACTCATGGATTTATACGAAATTTGCGATAGCAATTATTTGTCGCACCTCCCACTTGTACACAAAATTTTTTCACTCTACCTCAACATAGAGACAAGTTAGTAGGCAAACAAATTTTAATCTAATCCGTTTAATCCGATTTAGGAATTGACCCTAAGTTACCAATAGTTAAAAACCGATGTCCGGGGCTTTTAGACGTGATTAACACTGAAACACAAATAATAATAACACAAAGAATAGGTAACCTACAGCTTTTTTTGAGCTGCAACTGTTAACAAATGTCCAAAAACCTGGTTTCATGGGGTCTAATCCAACATTGGATTTATCGGATTAGATTTACCTTTATTTCGTCAATAACGCAGCGTCATTTTACGTATTTTATTGAAACTTGGCACACGAAATTGAGACTAAAAGTAGGAAGGGTGAAAACTCGTTTTTATGAGCCCCATGCCCAAAAAAATCAAATTTTCTTCAAATAGTGAAACAAAGCAACAGCGAAACAACAATTATGAAACAACCACCAACCCTGCAAAGTTTTTGCTCGAGACTTTAAGTAGAAATTGTGAATGAAAAATGACTTGTCTGTTAGCATCTAGGCTTTTCGAGTTGCGTAAAAGGCTTTGTTAAATTATTTTTCAAACTTTTAGGTGTCTAACCTCACCTCCATGTTGGTATATTTAACAGCATTCATATACAACAACATACACCTACTAAAATAAAAGCAAAGTCTTCTCAGCTTAAACTCGTAAAACTTTGCTAAAACTTGAGTAGGAGCTCCCAAGTTTGCAACTACTTGTGAAATTTGCAGCTTTTTTGGAATCTGCGAGGACCAAAGTCATAAAAAAGACAATAATCTGAGTTATGACCAATTTATTTTACTTCAAAGACCTCCAGCCTACCTAACATTTGTTTCGATGCCACAAAAACAAATAGGGGGGTTTTTACATTATCTTGATTTCGGAGTCCATCGTTTCGAAACAAATGTTTTAAATTGTAACCATGACATTTGTCCCGTTCATAACTGAAAAGAATCAATTTCAACGTGGGCTCAAAAACAGTTGAAGATTGAATGCTTTGTTTAACTGTATTTAATTGCATTAAACGCATTGTTTCAACCCTACATAAGATAATGTGTTGTAGTTTTTAACAGGTGTAGCTTTTTTTAGGTTTCTACTACTGGCTGGACTAAAGCAGATTTGGACAATGTTTTGACAATTGTTCATTGTTTGTTCAGAAAGATATGTCAATTAAATAAAAAAAAACAAATAAAATAGCACAGTCGAAACAAGGAGAAGCACTATAAACGCTCAGTCTGTGTTGAAACAAAAAAGTCCGAGCAGTATTTTGGTTTAGTTGGCTGAAAATTAGCTGCAGTTTCTGAATGTGGCGAAGTATTACCTTTTCTCACAAGACGTCCTTGTTTATCAGTTTAAATCTGTGTTAAACCCTGCTGAACGGGGAGGCTTACTGGCTCACAACGATTTTGCGTATGGCCATATCACCACGTGCCCGAAGCTTTGCAATCCTTTTAATTCAGAGAATAACGCCTACATACAGTACAGCTCAAAATTAACATCATGTGACTCCGGAGTCAGCGTCACTGACTTCATTTTGCAGTCACTGACTGCAGTCAACCTATTGACGTCACAGGTCCAATTTACTTCCGGTAGTTTTGAAATTCATTAACTGACTCCGGAGTCGGAGTCAGTGACTGCGGAATCAGCATCACGTTAGTCATCACTATATCTTATATGCATTAGAAACTTTGGTTTCACATGTGTATGCGTGTAGCATATTTTGTGATAGTGATGACTAAGGTGATGCTGATTCCGCAGTCACGGACTCTGACTCCGGAGTCAGCTAATAAAAGTCAAAACTACCGGAAGTAACATTGAACCTGTGACGTCAATAGGTTGACTGCAGTCAGTGACTGCAAAATGAATGAACTCCGGAGTCATATGATGTTAATTTTGAGCTGTACTGTAGATTTGCGCTAGGTTTTACGAAACAGACGTCTGCAAATCCCTTTTCAGCAAGATGTGCAATTTGTCATTTTAAAATACAAGACTGATATCGCAAAGCTTCTGTTAGGCAAGTGAATTAGTGGCTCTACACAATCATTGCAGCACAACATTAATATCTTGGTTTAAATTTTTTGTTATTTGTCAGTTAGTTTTGCTTAAAGTGTTGTATTAGTCCCAAATTAATACAGTGTATTCATGGCCTCATTGTGTAGTGGTTAACACTCTTGACTTTGAATCCAAAAACACGATTTCAAATCTCGGTGAAGTGTTTTTTAAATTAGTTTTATTTTAGTCGAATGTTTTATCAATTTCTAACTTTAATTTGGTTTATATGTACATATGTATGTATTCTACCAGTAAAGCTTTGGAGCTACTCAGCTTAGAAAGTCTTTTTGTTTACATTTAATAGCTGCGTTTGCTATATTTTTACGTGGCCCTCTCGGGGCCCGCGTGAGGGGGCCGCGTATATACTATATTCAGAATCTGAGAGTCCTGCGTTAATCTGGGTAGGTCAAATTTTTAGCGTAAATTAACGCTAGAACGGCAGGTACCTCTCAGTTCTGCCATACATCATCAAGGTCTCAAACTACAACAGAGTCAAAACATCCAGCTCCGGGGCGGAATCGAACCACCGACATTCTGATCATTAATCAGATGCTCTGCAGTGAACGCACCATTACCGAACTGAGCCAACCGGGCTGTTGAATATTTGAAATTAATGTAGACTCGGATCACACGTAATGAACAAGTGTTATATACAGCAGCAACAAGGGATGATGAAAGATGCCATGCAAGCGTGCATATTATGCATGTCGACTAAAATATGAATTAATTTTTAAATTATTTTGATGGTTATATTACCCGATATTAGTGCATATCAGCAGTCTTCTATCCGATGTCGACACTCATGTTTCTGTTTGTGACATTCGTAATTTGTCACCCAAAGCTAGGAAATTCGTAAACTCACATTAATTGGTGTTAACTTCTTTGATCATTAGTGGTGTAGTGGTTAGGATTCCTGACTCTGAATCTGTGTGGGTCAGAGTTCAAATCTCGCTAACCACATGTTTTATTTTAAATCTTTTATGTTAATATCTAAATATTTAGTTTAAACCATGTTCCTGTGTAGTTCAGCAATTTTGTCGGAAAATAGAATTTGAGCTACTTAGCAGTAAATGTGAGCAGCGCGAAGAACTTGCAAATCTTTTAGCCGAAAATAATGGCCGCGTTTTATATTTCCTGGGGAATATTGACATTCTAAACTCACAAAGTAACCATTTCTGACTTAGCAGACGAGCTTGTTTATCCAAACAAAATGGTTAAGCGGCGTAAACTCTTCAACTCAACTGACTTAATTTCTTTGTACAATTAATTTACTCAAAATAATAATTTAAAAAAAAACAAGAAAACGAATGAAATTCGTTTCACCTAAACTTCGTCAGTGATGACTAACGTGATGCTGATTCCGCAGTCACTGACTCCGACTCCGGAGTCAGTTAATGAATTTCAAAACTACCGGAAGTAAATTGGACCTGTGACGTCAATAGGTTGACTGCAGTCAGTGACTGCAAAATGAAGTCAGTGACGCTGACTCCGGAGTCACATGATGTTAATTTTGAGCTGTACTGTATGTAGGCGTTATTCTCTGAATTAGAAGGATTGCAAAGCTTCGGGCACGTGGTGATATGGCCATACGCAAAATCGTTGTGAGCCAGTAAGCCTCCCCGTTTCAGGGTTTAACACAGATTTAAACTGATAAACAAGGACGTCTTGTGAGAAAAGGTAATACTTCGCCACATTCAGAAACTGCAGCTAATTTTCAGCCAACTAAACCAAAATACTGCTCGGACTTTTTTGTTTCAACACAGACTGAGCGTTTATAGTGCTTCTCCTTGTTTCGACTGTGCTATTTTATTAGTTTTTTTTTATTTAATTGACATATCTTTCTGAACAAACTATGAACAATTGTCAAAACATTGTCCAAATCTGCTTTAGTCCAGCCAGTAGTAGAAACCTAAAAAAAGCTACACCTGTTAAAAACTACAACCCATTATCTTATGTAGGGTTGAAACCATGCGTTTAATGCAATTAAGGTGGTAGTTCCATAATCGCAGTGACACGTTTTTCTGACAGATCTGTACACTATGAGTAAAGAGTCTATGATTTTCTTAAACTACACCAAAAAACACCCAGAGCATTTTTTATTTGGTGTAAAATACCATGGTTAAGACTAGCTACCACATTGGCTTACTAAACTGTAAGCCAGTGGAGTAGCTAGTCTTAACTTTGGATTTTATCAGTGATCAAAACGTGATAGTAGACAGTTTTAAGCCTTGTTTCGAAAAATTGCAGCCATTTTATTCCTGCTTTACTTGTTGTTCTAAAAAAGAGCTTTGAAAAAGGCCTCACGTAAAAAAACTGCGATTGTGGAACTACCACCTTAAATACAGTTAAACAAAGCATTCAATCTTCAACTGTTTTTGAGCCCACGTTGAAATTGATTCTTTTCAGTTATGAACGGGACAAATGTCATGGTTACAATTTAAAACATTTGTTTCGAAACGATGGACTCCGAAATCAAGATAATGTAAAAACCCCCCTATTTGTTTTGTGGCATCGAAACAAATGTTAGGTAGGCTGGGGGTCTTTGAAGTAAAATAAATTGGTCATAACTCAGATTATTGTCTTTTTTATGACTTTGGTCCTCGCAGATTCCAAAGAAGCTGCAAATTTTACAAGTAGTTGCAAACTTGGGAGTTCCTACTCAAGTTTTAGCAAAGTTTTACGAGTTTAAGCTGAGAAGACTGCTTTTATTTTAGTAGGTGTATGTTGTATATGAATGCTTTTAAATATACCAACATGGAGGTGAGGTTAGACACCTAAAAGTTTGAAAAATAATTTAACAAAGCCTGTTACGCAACTCGAAAAGCCTAGATGCTAACAGACAAGTCATTTTTCATTCACAATTTCTACTTAAAGTCTCGAGCAAAAACTTTGCAGGGTTGGTAATTGTTTCATAATTGTTTCGCTGTTGCTTTGTTTCACTGTTTGATGAAAATTTGATTTTTTTGGGTATGGGGCTCATAAAAACGAGTTTTCACCCTTCCTACTTTTAGTCTCAATTTCGTGTGCCAAGTTTCAATAAAATACGTAAAATGACGCTG
Organism: Trissonchulus sp. WLG1_4; assembly: GCA_030248245.1. Lineage (NCBI taxonomy): Eukaryota > Metazoa > Nematoda > Enoplea > Enoplida > Ironidae > Trissonchulus > Trissonchulus sp. WLG1_4. The sequence goes on from JASANF010013377.1 coordinate 13,627, forward strand.
CGTTATTGACGAAATAAAGTCTAATCCAATCCGATAAATCCAATGTTGGATTAGACCCCATGAAACCAGGTTTTTGGACATTTGTTAACAGTTGCAGCTCAAAAAAAGCTGTAGGTTACCTATTCTTTGTGTTATTATTATTTGTGTTTCAGTGTTAATCACGTCTAAAAGCCCCGGACATCGGTTTTTAACTATTGGTAACTTAGTGTCAATTCCTAAATCGGATTAAACGGATTAGATTAAAATTTGTTTGCCTACTAACTTGTCTCTATGTTGAGGTAGAGTGAAAAAATTTTGTGTACAAGTGGGAGGTGCGACAAATAATTGCTATCGCAAATTTCGTATAAATCCATGAGTTATTTTATCAAAACAGATTTTAATCTAATCCGTTTAATCCAGTTTAGGAATTGGCCCTTGGTGATAAAATAGCTTAAGTGTTCAAAGCATTGAACACGCCCATACCTATATAACTTGAGTTCAATGGGCACACAGTTAACATACCTATGTACATAGAAATCACAAAAAACCTCAAAAAACAAATTACCAACGGAATTGATACAAGTTTAGGGAAAAATTTCCGTTTGCTGAAAGTTTGTTTGAACCGGGTCAGCACCTTTGACCTTTGACCTTTGACCGAGCAAAAAGTGACCCGAACTGCCCCGATGACCCGTTGACACAGTTCCATCTCTACTTTATAATCCACAGACAAGTAGGTATTATGACAGACAATTGATATTTAACCTATGGCTTATTCCCATAATTAAATTAAGTCACCGATTTATAGATTGTTTTCGATTAAATTATAACTTTAAACTCGTATTTGAAAAGTTGCTGAATGTGAATGTTGAAACACAGCAGGAGTTACATAATACATAGAAATTTCTTTTGGGAAATTTGCCGAATTTTCTAGCTTGTAACTTTTTTGACGCAGTTTTTCTAATGTTCGTACCTCAGCTAAAGTAAAGAAAAGTAGGTAAACAATTGTTCGAAGGGTTGAACACTTTTTAGTGTGAAGTGATTGTTTACCTTATTTGCAGCTACATTATATTATATACGTTAAATATGGTTGAAAGCATAGATTTTTACATTTGTTGTTGCTACTTTAAACCTGTTTTATCTGAAAACTCTTTGGTTGACAATGTTGTAGTTAGTTCGTTTTTAACTGCGTTGTTGTTGCTAATTTCTTTAAATGCTTCCATGCCACCGCAATTTTTAACTTTCCATGCATGTTAGACAACAAAAACGATGATGGATTTCACGAAGGGGTTTCACTAAAGCATAGTTTTACGTACGTTTGCATATATGGTTACACATAATTTCATTGAATTTCAACTGAACTTTCACACGAAACATTATTCGATTCGTTTCGAATAATTTAGTACATTTTTCAAACAGTTGCTTTATCTCAGTTTAAATTTCAGCAGAACAGAGACTTGTTGTGCTGCAGGTTTGAAATTTCACCTGAGATAAAACCACGGTTTAGGAAAAACTACAAATTTTATAACGAATCAGGAGATTTTTCGTAATGAATTTCGTAATAAAGATTTTGCAAATCATGCACGTACTAAAGTCTGACGACAAATTGCTGGACCCTGAGCCAAAAATAAACATGCTAGGTATGTCATTACGAAAAGAACGAATTGGAAGCATCAAGGGTGCAGTAATCACCAAAATCACGTCACCTGTTGTGTCTCAGGGTTCGGCAACTTCTGGGGGTCGTTGCACCAACTTACAAATCTTACAATTGTAACAATTGTAAGTGAAAAATCAGATGATTCGTAATGAAATTGCATAATGAATTCGTAACGAATCACCTGATTTTGCACTTACAATTGTTACAATTGTAAGATTTGTAAGTTGGTGCAGCCACCCCCTGGGCCCGATTTTTCGAAACAACAAATGTTCGTCGTTGAAAATGTTCGTCGTTGAAAAAGCAAATGTTCGTCGTTGAAAAACAAATGTTCGTCGTTGAAAGTTCGTCGTTGAAATTGTTCGGCGTTGAAAAATTTTTCAACGACGAGCTTTGGTTTTTTAGAACATTATTATGTTCTAAAAGACAAAAGCTCGTCGTTAAAAAAATTTTCAACGACGAACATTTCAACGGAGCTCAAGACATCCGTTGAAATGTTCGCCGTTGAAAATTTTTCAACGACGAACATTTGTTTCTCAACGACGAACATTTGTTTTTCAACGACGAACATTTGTTTTTTCAACGACGAACATTTTCAACGACGAACATTTGCTTTTTCAACGACGAACATTTGTTTTTCAACGACGAACATTTGTCCTATAATTACGTGTTATGTTCGCCGTTGAAAATGTTTCGATCAATCCAAAATTTTCAACGACGAACATTTTCAACGACGAACATTTTCAACGACGAACATTTTGTTTCGATAAATCGGGACCTGGTCAGACTTTAGGGTAAAACCACGGTTTAGGAAAAACCACTTTTGTGAAATCCACACAAAATTTTGCTACTAAAAAAATGTATCTATAATTAAAAACAATGAAACCAAATATATTCATTCCATGTCCCACCTTGTATCTTGCTCCCCAAAAAAATATTAACCTATTTCAGAAGCTTTTGTAACTGTAATCCAACGGTACTTATTGCCTGAAAATGACGATAACTTATTCTGGCAGTCTGTTTAAACTGCTGTTTCGATGGCGAGGCAGTATTTGGCGTTGTGTTTGGAAGGAACTGGTGGTTTTTCTGCTATGTTATTTCGGCCTCAGTTTGGTCTACAGAACGATGCTCAACGACGCACACCAAATGACATTTGAAAAAGTGGTCATCAGTTTCACTGAATATCTCAAAATGATACCGTTAACATTTTTACTTGGTTTTTACGTGACCTCTATGGTTGGCAGGTAATTTTTGACAAAGGTTAAATTAGTAGATTTCTATAATAAATTTGAATCGTGTTCATAGGTAGGTATATAATATAGGTAATAGAGCAACGTTTTTCAGGAACATTGATAAAAACGTATATGTAAACTACGGTTTGTGACACAAAATTAGATGAAGTTTCTGAGCCAAATTCTTTCCTGTCTGACACGTGAACAAACACAAACCAAAATTGGACCAGAATTTAAATAAAAAATCTGACCTAACTATAACAGTTATGTAAGCTAGTGCAGTGAGTTGAAATTGCAGCAGAGGAGCCTGCTATGTTGCAGGACGCAGGTTTCAATTTAACTGAGCGGTAACCATGGTTTAAGAAAATCTACAAAATTCGTAACGAATCAGGCAACATTTCGTCATGAAATTATGTGCAAATCATATGAAAACGTGCGTAAAACCATGGCTCAGTAAAAGCACCGTGGTGAAATCCACCCCATATGTTTAGGTACATGTCACAGTTCAGCTGCGTGGCCTGGCCCGACGACCTTTGCTACCACACTAACTACTGTATCCCGGGCAACACGCACTCGGACCGACTCAAACGTCGCGCCATTGCTCGATACTTGGTGCTGTCTTGTGTGCTGGCTTGGCGTGACGTGTCCAGTCGCATACGCAAACGCTTTCCCACCCTGGAACACATTATTATCAGCGGGCTGCTGACGGATGTGGAAGCAAAAATGCTGTCTGTACGTGTACTGTTTTTATAAAAAAAAGTAGCATTTTGTGGCGACCAAAAAAATCGAAAACAGGGACTAGGTCAATACTCAATACGAATCAGCAATAAAACAGTTTTTACATCTGACGCAAAATGACAATTTATGACAATGACTAAAGCCGATGTCAGAGCGGACGCAGGAATAATTAATTTGTCGTTTTTAGTTTTATAAGTTTTTAAACTCTCTACTAGGTAGGTGTGCTTTTCAGCGAATGGCATCAGCCCATGGCGCGCCATACGCAATTCCGCTCGATTGGATTCAGCGATTGATCGAAGAAGAAGCGCATCAGCACAAAACCATAGCCCCTCCCGTTGCCAATGCTTTCATGGCAAAACTGAGCGCATACAGAGGCAGCTTTCTCAAACTCATACACTACACTTGGGTCAACGTGCCTCTGGTAATGCTGTAAAAATAACAGAAACCTGCTATATTTTCGAAGTACTTATGTAAATATGCAGCATCATCTGAGAATACGCAGCAAAGTGCGTGATCCTGAATTGTTTGGTGTTTCAGAACTGCGCAGTTTGTTGCGTACTTCATAGTTTAAATTCTCAACACTAGAATAGTAAATAACGGTCCATGTTGACTTAGTTAATTTTTCTAAGTTGCGAGACATAGCCTTAAATTGCAAAACTAATTGTTAGCCAACCCTAACAAATAAAAAAACTACAAAAACTGTCTAGTGTTTCTAATTGCTTGATTGGGTCAAAAACGTATAGTCTACCAGAACTTTTTTGTTTTTCAGGCCTACAGCCAAGTGGCAGCCCTCGCCACCTACAGCTACTTCTTATTCAGCGTTATTGGCCGCCAGTTTCTGAGACCTTCCCGTAAAATCCCAGGTCATCAACTGGACTTCTATTTTCCAGTCTTCACCACATTACAGTTTCTGTTCTACGTCGGCTGGCTGAAGGTCGGTCAAGCCATAATGCACCCGTTCGGGGAAGACGACGATGATTTTGAGCTGAATTTTATTCTCGATCGACACCTGAAAACAGCCATGGCCATCGTCGATACAGTTCATGACGGCGGGCGGCCGCCACTCTGTGGTTAGTTAACCCTTTGGTGAATGTATTTATTAGAATGGTTTTGATCCGTCACTACAGAAGTGAAGTTTAGGGCCTTTCTAGACCAAATAAATAAACTTAGAAGCCTACAGCCTTTTACTTAATTGACACATAAAGCCTACTCTCCTACTCCTATTTTACTCTCCTTACGGCAAGGCTCCACATGTGAGAGTGTGTGTGTGCATTTTCAAAAACACTCAAATATTGGCTCAAATTTAGATTTAGGCTTAGGCTTAGGCTTAGGCTTAGTCCCAAAGTTAATAACAAGCTTAGTTTAGGCTTAGGCTGAGGCTAAGGCTTAGTTATGAATTTTTGAAATTTATATGTTTATGTGATCAGCCTTGCTGTAACTAAAGCTACGTAAAGCCTACTGGCTCTTAAGATAAACTGTACCTGAAAAACAACGTAACTCTGCAGGCGGTTATAATAAAATTAAACATGGACACCCACAACAGAACAACCCAATCAGCCGTACGTATCAAAACGCATACCCTGTGCATACCAGTATGCAAACTAACTCTGGTGGCCGCACGTACGTTTATACGTATCGGTGCAATGAAGCCAGTCACTTCACACCGACGAAGCCTGCGTCTGCGTTTTTTGGCCAAGCTAAAAAGATTCAAAAAAATTTTCATCCAGACAAAAACGCCCTAAGTTGCAGTTGATTGAATAAAGCCCGGTTCGGGCTGCTCTTATTTTTGTCCCTAAGCAGTAAGCAGTACCATGTCCAAATTTGGTGTTTTGTCGCATGCAGAAAGTTTTGGTCAAATCTACACAGCACTTCACTTATACAAAAACATTAACACCACATAATTTATCATAGCAGCTAACCACCAGTTAATTTTGCTCGGCACGGGAGGATGCCTTGACATTTTTGACAGCAAAAAGACTGCCAACAACGTTTTTCAATATTCTAGAATATCAAAAAACGGTGAAATTGCGTTTACATGGTGTATTCAATTCGCTTGTCCACTTTTTATAACTCAAGTTTTCATGAATTAATTTTAACAAGACTTTGTTAACTGAAATTTAATTTTTAAAAAAATATATTTTGGAAGTATAAAACAATACCAAAAACAATATTACGTATCATGACTGTGTCGATTGAAAGTTGACAGCCGGCACTGGCAATAACAGTTATTAATTTAAAAAATTAATAATTAATAATTAATTAAAGGACTAATTTAAAAAAACAAAGTAGTCTTTTGTTTCCAGAAGACAAGTTTTTAACGACCGGCCCTATTCTGCCCCACACCAAAGGATCGGCCGCAATTCGTGAGCATCGTCCCAGAGTCAAGGTCACAAGGAAGGTCGAAAGCTCAGACACAATCTTTGTATCAGATGTAAGTCAATGAAATTTATTAAGTTGATTTTTTAAATTTGAAGGTATTTTTTATTTAGGAAAGTTTTTTACAAACGGAAACAAGAAATGAGGATTCCGCCAGTCTAATTGGTCTGGTGTCACAGACACAGCTTTTTTATTGATTACATACATATTTTTTTTTAAATTAAAATAGTTCGCATTAAACGTACAAATATTTTTTACTGTAATTTCTTAACTGAAATATAGTAAACTTTTTTCAGGAAGAAGCTCAGAAACTGCAGGCTTATAGCAAAAGACGTGACCAAGGCATTAAACGCGTCAAAGAAAAATACCAGCAAGCAAAGAAAGATTTAAAACCTGCTCACTTGAGACAAAATCTAAAAAGTAGACGGGCGGATGCTTCAACGGCCGTCGACCAATTTCACAAGGAAGACGTCACCTCAGTTCGAGATCTTGGAATATAATATGATGTTATGTGTAGTGGAAACATACATGTGGACTTGGTCTCAGTTTGGGGAGGCTTGTCCCGTAATTTTAAAATATTTAGCTATTCTTTGCTGTTTTCTCAGTTTGAATGCCTTTTGCAAATATCTGGGGCAAATTTTGAGTTCTCGGGCACCTTTTTTAACCGAAAAAAAGGGGCTTGTCCCAGAATATCAAGTCTGACGGGACTTGTCCTAGACTTTCAAATCTGCGGCGCGTGGCCCACCGCCCCCCCAACACCTCTACACATGTATATCTACGTATGGAAATAATACATAAATTTCTGGCTAGACAAACAAGGGTCCATACCGATAGTAGAATATCTAAAACAAACTGTAAATGTGTAGGTAGGCGTTGGTTGATACTTGATACGTTCGTTTCAATTCACCTACTTATTTTTTTATTGTTTTTTGCATATTTAATTGTAAATATTATGCACTGTAAAACATTTATTTTATGCTCTACTGCCTGCTTACAACCAATAAATAGTTTGTAGTAATTTTTGTGTACCTAGTATATTTACACAATGCTATAATTTTTATGATTTGAATTTTAAATACCGATGCCGAAAATCTCCAAACACTAATTTAAAATATATGATATAACTCTTGTGAACATGGTAAAGGAGTTAAATGGCTTGCTGTGCGTGAATCGATCTGATGCAATGCTTTTATTACTTCAAGATATTTTAAGATGTAGCTAACCAGAGGTTGATCAGTGATGGAGCAAGAAGCGACGCAGCTTGCATCGAAATGCCGTCTTGTCAAGTTCGTTAACAATTTCTTGTAATTTTATGTTATTCCATTGCCGCGTGAGAAATTTTATAAAACTTTGCTGATAGTGACAGATTATGGATTTTGGGCCTTCGCGGGCATAGTGGTGCTGCGCTCTGGTAAATTGTGCCCGAGGCAGAAGTGAAAGCAACAACCTTTCACAGTTGGCGGGTGGTGAATTGAAAACAAGCTGATGGTAAACTGACAGCCCCACTACTAGCCGGTGGTGTTTCATAGTGCCAAGATGGATATCGGGTGATTGAAACCAAACTTTGCAATCGATAGTGGCGACAGACATTGGCGTGTACTGAGGTGCATTTGTCTAGAAGCAACTAACGTACTCTATAACTGGTCTAATAGCCAATTTGTCAATAGGTGATCTGGGCCCAATTTTTCGGAAAAAAGTTCTCCGTTTAAGTTCTCCGTTTTTAGAAACCCTGCGTTTAAGTTCTCCGTTTAAATGTTCATTGTTCAAGGCTTTCCGTTTAAATGTTCTCCGTGTATTAAACGGAGAACTTCTAAACTGATCGACTCGAAACGGAGAACTTAAACGGAGAACTTTTTTTCGAAAAATTGGGCCCTGGCCTTTTCTTTTAGCCAATTGGAAAATGTCGCAATATAACTGGAAGTTTCGTACCTGTTTCAGATTTTCTGAGAATATGTTTGGTCCATTTTAGGTAGTATTTAGTAGTTTCAAGTAGTTTCAGGTCCTCAACTTGTGTTATTACTTAGGAGTCGAGTTTCAAAAGACTTTGTTTTGTTTGCTAAAAGTGCTATAAATTGTTATATGATCGGCAACCATCATTACATTACTTTTTAGCAACCCAGAAAAATTGTTAAGTAGAAATTGGCCCGGGCTGGTACCTACCCAGAGGAATCAAAGCAGCACATACATGTTAATAAAAATGATTACAACTGTTATAAATCTAATTTATAGACATTAATATAATTTAAAAACTTTAATAAAACCTAAAAAAGAGAACTCTGAGTGAAAATTTTGGATTTGAACTTTTCCAAAATTTTACCATGTAACTGAAATGAAAATCAGTTAAAGTTATCAGTTATCAGTTAAGTTAACTTAACTGATAACTTAACTGATTTAATTTTGCTTAACTTAACTGATAACTTAACTGATTTATTTTTCGCGCAAATAACTTAACTGATAACTTAACTGATTTAAAATTCTGTAATTCTGTAACTTAAACATCCCTAGTTTGAGGATTCAAGTTTTGGAATCTAAAACATTTCACAATATGTACATATTCTTGATATGTGCAAATCAACATTGACAAAATGCTTTAATCGTCTGCACGTTAGTCTGTACGTAAATTTTTAATAAAAATACTTTTTTATCGTGGAGAAGTCAAAGTTTAAATTAAGCTGAATTAAATTTATGACTAAGCATTCTTGCTTATCTGTCGATGTAGCTGCTATCCTAAAAATTTGGATTTGCTTAGGTAATTCTTACAATACCCAGTTTCTGATTTAAGTTAACTCAAGCACTTGGGATTAAATTAGGCAGTGTTTCTGCAGAACCGTTTTGAAGAAAAAATTGTTATGTTGTAACCTCAATGATTTCGTAGCTGTTAAGGGATTCCTTAACATTTGACGCACTGATATTGTCTATCTCACAAACAATAGCACTTTAAATGTCACTGAAGACTGTGTTTGTGAAACTTTGCTTTAGAATTTGTCCATTCAGACAATTGAACATTGATATTTTTCCGTTATGCCACTCAAGCGGGAAATGGTTGGTAGTTATTGTTATTTAACAGTTGTTATTTAACTTATAACGCTTATTACTTGCTTAAATTATAACTTTTACATAACGGCGTTTGTTAGTAAGCAATAGTTTCATTATTTGCTCACAACGGACATACATGGACTATACATTATAGATATTTTTTGCAGAGTTTTATTAGTATTTAAGCAAGGATAAACTTCTATTCTTTAAACCTCAACTAAATAAGCCTTTTAGACACGGTTTCTAAAAAAACTATAAAAAACAAAGCGTAAAAGTCCGAAGCAATAGTTCCGGTAATTTTAATTGCAATTTAAATGAACATTGGCATTTAAATTCTTATAATGAACAACACCACGACGTCTGGGTCTGGTAATGTGCTGCTGGTGACATTTTCTGCTCTCTATACTGTCGAAGGATTTATTCAATCATTTGGCAATATTGTGATTCTGTTAGCTATCACCATTCATAAACCTTTGCACAAGAAGGAATACTCTCTGCCGTTTGCTCTAGCAGTCGCCGAAGCGGCTTACGGTATTGGTTTGGTCATTTGTGGTTGCTACAGACTTCATTTGTGGCGGACGGGTGGACTTTACGAGCCAACTTCTCAGTGGTTTTGCGTCACCAGACCGTTTATAATCATATTTATTAGCGGTAAAATAGCTATACCAACTCTACTTACGATGGTATCTATTGACAGGCTAATTGCTTGTGCCAGCATTAAACTGTATGCCAAACTTACGGCTCAAAAAATTGTTGGCGTATCTGTTATGGTGTATTGTTCTTGCGCTACGTTTGTGCTTTACGTGCTAGTGTACATCAGTACATTAGGATTTCGCGCTGCTTTTCGAGTTTGCTATTTGTCCCACGCTACAGAACGTAGAATGTTAACGTTTCTTTACTATTTTCAACTGTTTATGGGTTTAGCCAGCGTCGTGATATACATTATTGCATTTTTCTTCCTTTACGTTTGCAACTTTGACAAAAACTTATCCGCAGCTTTGCAAAAGAACAAAAAAATGCAACTAAAAGTTACCAAAACCCTATCGCTGGTAATTTGTTGCACCCTATTTTTGTACGTTATTCCGCTAAGTTTTGGATATTTCATGCGCTATTTTCCCGTAATGTATTATGTTCTCATCACATATATATTCATGTTTCTTACTACTGTAAACTCTACTACAAACTTGATTATATATTATGTGAAAAACTCCGAATTCAGAGCAGCTGTTTTAATTTTGTTTCGTTTTCAGAAACCTAAAAATATTTTCCCAACTCAATGGGCAAAACGACAAACCCAGCCTACTATCCTTCCTTAATGCATGACTCATTCCTAAGTATGTATGTATGTTCCCAACGTATGTAAATAAAATTAAATACACCTGCTTTTGCCAGTAAATATTGACTCTTGTTGAATGCACTATAAATTGAAAAATTGAAATTGAATTAATAAATTGAATACTAAAATTAAATGGGATAGAGCCATTCAGATTCCATTCATGAACATTTCAGCGAATGGAAAAAACTGGTCACCAATGGATTTTTATATCACAACAAAAAAATTTCATAGAAATAAAAATCAGGGCAAATGTATCAGCACAGAAGTTTCTTCTTTTGAACTCCTTGTCTTTATTTATCCTACAAAACAGTACATACATTTGTCAAAAATGGATCACACCCCAATTTAGAACGAAAGAAAAAATTCGAGGCGGCGGGAATAAAACTCAAGTCGATTGCGTCGATGACAAGAATGCAAACCACTGCACTACAGTTCCGATTCTCATGTATGTCTTAATTCTTATTCGTGTTGTGGCCCAACAGGTCTTTAATTTTGATTCTGGAAACCTAACACTGTGCTAGCGTTAAAGTGTTCATGTGCGGGGTGTGTTTTACACGTTTTCTACCGTCGATTTGCATCCGTCACTACCAAATGCCTTGTATTTTCACTGTGTCGTCTTCTTACAGAACATTATTAGTTGTAGTCAAAAATGCAAAAGTTAACAAAAAAATGAAGCACTAGGAATCGAAGCAGTCACCTCTTGGTTAGAAAACTAACACACTAACCACTCAACTACAGAGATTCCTGTAACTTTATGCTTTAACATTAAGTCGAACTTGAACTTCTATTTGCAAAACAATACGGTGTTGCTTCTAAAGTGACACAGAGACAGAACAAGTTAAAATAAAAACTCGTCAGTAAAATTTTTTTTAAAATTTTAATGTTAATCTCTATGCTGCAGAGTAGTGTTCGGATCGGTTCCACTGGAACCGACTAGAACCGGAACCGGAACCGGAACCGGAACCGAAGGTGTTAGTAGAAACGGAACCGGAACCGGAACCGGAACCGATGCAAATTTGGAACCGATAGCAGTTTCCAATTTTGTGTAAAATCTAATTTTTGTAAACGTAAATTCATAGTTCTGATTTTCTCCAGTTGACAATATTAGGCCTAAAACTAAATAATTTATCCACATTTTTTTCTGGGGGCTGCCATTCCAGACCTCTGCAACTTTTTGGGTTAGTATTCCTCACTTTCATCTTTATGAAAGCATATGTGCATTGACGGTGTGTACGCATAAGTTACTTGTGTATACCAAATTTACATACTTAATACATTTTTGCTTTTTGCTTACTGTTTATATTTACTGTACATTTGTTTAAAGCACAGTTTTATCTATTTTGTGGTAGAAAAAATAAAATTTTTAGTAAATTCATGGTTTGTAATGACAAAACTTAGTACCTAAAATTTGCAAATTTTGTTAGCGTTTGCGCCCTCACCAGCCTGACATTTGTGTAATTTCGGTGTTTGTAGCTGTAATCTTTGAGGACGCTCTGGACAAAAATTAGCTTTGTTTTTGAACGCATTCCTAATAAGTGTCGTTTATTGCGTTAAAATACAATTAGGTGCATTTCAAATTTGAACACGTTTCAAAAAATTTAAAATATTTTTTCCGAAAATTTTTCGTGTCTACGCCACTGCATTTTTCAGATTGTTTCTATTTCTATTTTGGCTATTTCTTGTTGTGGCTATTGTATCATATTTTCGATGGCTAGGTTTTGACCGATGAAATTTGGTTATAGCTGGCCAACGGCTATTTTTGAAATCACGCAGATATAGCTGCTACCGCCAATAGAACCGTAAATACACTACCGTGAATGAAATGGTCGATATAGCTGCTCCTGTCACTGTATTTTAGAAACATTTAAATAAAAAAGGTTTGCCTTGATTTAAACAGTTGCAACCGAATCGCCCCCGAAGTTTTTTCCGGTGAAATTTTACACAAGGGTCCCCGAAATTTTCTTGGAAGCTGTTTGCCTCCGGAACCTACGCGCTGAGTTAATTTCGCTTTGCGGTTTCATCTCGCTGGGGTTGTCAAATGTTCAACATTGCATGAACCATCCTTTAATGGCTGTTATTAAATAAAACAGTTATATTTTATGGGCAAACCAAGGGCGTACCCGCGGGGGGGGGCGGAAATCGGGATAATTCTCTTCGCCCGAAATTTTTTCCCATCGATTTGTTACACAAGGTTCCTTCCCCGCTTGTTGTGTGTCATTTTTAGCCTTCAATTTGCAAAAACGTGCATCTCTAAGACTAGAAAAATCAGTCCCCCGTATATATTTTGTTTTGGGTACGCCGCTGCTCTTGCCCCTTCCCACGCCTGCAGGCCGCAATACTGTTTTTTGTCTCTTGATTATATAAAATTGTATAATGCCTATCATATCATTGGAAAGCGTATTATATAAGCACGGGCGTGGTGTAGCCAGGGAGGGAATTGCCCTCCTCCGATCCGATTTGGCCTAAAAATTAAAATAGTCTGGAAATTTCTTTCTTACTGATTACAGCTACTTATGCTGTTCGTCCTCAATCCTGAATTCGTCAATCGGCGGGGTAACACGTTTTTCCATCCACAACTCAAGGATGATGTAGTGATTGACTGTATGCAAGAGTAACACCACGAAATGGTGCACATTGTGCGGGAAACGAATGCATGAGAAGTGTTTTCCTGTATTTCATTAAATAACTCCATTTTATCGAATGAATTTGCTATTTTACACAATACATTGCTTATTGAAAATTTGAATACAATTTGTAAGTATTATTTGTTCTCAGTACTGCCAACGTTCTAATAATGGAACATGTCCTAATTTGCATATTGCACTTAGTAAGGTTATAAAGCTTTGTTATATAGTTTTGAGCCACCGTACAAAAAGTTTGCACATCTGTACAAATAATTCTTATCGCGGCGGCTAAAAAATTAAAAAGCAACTGTCTGTTCAACAAAGGTTCTCGTCTAAATTTGGAAAAATGTAAATATAACCAAAGTTAATGTTATCAGAACTAAATTTGCTTATAACATTTTTTCTCCTTGGCGCTGACGTCTAACATTGTGACTGCAATAGCACAAAGCGAACAATGGGGCTGTGGGACAGTGTGGACCTAGGGACCAGGGATGTGCAGGGTTGAGTCACCAAACCGTCACTAATAGTTTGGGGCTGATTTGGTTTGAGTTGGAAGTGAAGCAAGTTTGACGTATATTAGCAGTATCCATCCAGATGATTGGCCAAAATTATGAGCAGCCTGTTGAAAAGAAAAAGTAATGTATTTTGTGACTATACTTTAAGAATCGGTAGTGGAACCGGAACCGGAACCGGAACCGACAGGGTGGAACCGGAACCGATTTGGAACCGGAACCGGAACCGATTTTGCCGACTGTAACCTTAACCGGAACCGATTTGAAAATTCGGAACCGATCCGAACTCTACTGCAGAGCATAGGGATTAACATTAAACTTCACAATTGAAAACCTTTTGACTGAGATTTTGCAGTTTTAGTGGCTGCAAAAATATACGCCTTTTATAAAGACTGAATCAGGAACTTTAGTTGACCCAACAGGTTTACGATGGCCTCTGGCCAATGTGCTTGAAAGTATATGCTTTATACTTACTGAAGCTTTTGCCGCAGACTGAGTTTGTTTTCAACACATTTGTTATAGTATCATTTGTGATACAAATAAATTATACAACAGCAAGAGTAATAGAAACTTTAAATAAAAGTAGGTAAAAATGTTTACCTGAAACAAAATACAGGCTCAATTATTTTCACCACAGAGCCAACAGGAAATTATGCTACTTCCTGCAGCGTACTCTAAGTGCTGTTTAACAAACTCTTGATTGATTGCTGTCCAAGTGCAAACTTTATGTGAAATTTTTTTTCAACCGCTTTTTATCAATACATAAATTTGAAACCAGGAATTCGGAATTCTCATATACCAAAAAACGCAAAATAAGGTTTTAAAATAAAATAAATTTCAGATTTAGACCGATATTGACGGCTATATGGTCACTGATTGAGTGTGAAAAAAATATTCTAAAAATTAAAGACATCACAGGCGATAATTGATGAGGATGATGATCATGATGATGATGGGTTTAGGCTAAAGCCCGATTCACACGGTGCAATTTTGCCGCTGAGATTTTGACGCAAACCGCAAAACGCAGGGTGTCGCACACAAAACGCAGCATCTGAACAAACGTTGCGTCTCGCAAACTATTTTGCTGCGTCTTTACTGCTAATTTAATATGAGAAACAGCTTCGCTAATATTGTTGAAACCAACACGTCCGCAGCGTCAAAACAAACTGAAATCGCAAGCCGAATTGCAGTCTGGCGTTTAAAACGCTGCGGAAAAATCAAGATGCATTTATTCGCATTGAAATAGCTGCGTCTATTCACACAGAGCGTTTTGCCGCAGCGGCGAAAACGCAGCGGCAAAATCGCAGTAAAATGGCAGCGTGTGAATCGGTCTTAAGCCTTAAGGCCGATTCACACCCTGCGATTTTACTGCGATTTTGTAGCAGCGTTTTCGCCGCTGCGGCAAAACGCACTGTCTGAACAGACGCAGCATTTTTAGTGCGGAACGCATGCGGCTTGAATTTTCCGCAGCGTTTTAAACGACAGACTGTGATTTGGCCTACGATTTTAGTGCGTTTTGATGCTGCGGACGGGTTGGTTTCAACAATATTCGCAAAGTTATTTCTCATATTTTTAAAACAGTAAATACGCAGCAAAATAGTTTGCCAGACGCAACGTTTGTTCAGACGCTGAGTTTTCTGTGCGGCACCCTGCGTCTTGCGGTTTGCGTCAAAATCGCAGCGGCAAAAACGCACCGTGTGAATCGGGCTTCAGCCTAAACCCAAGCCTAAATTGAGGCCCAGTTTGAATTTGGCAAAAATTGAACGATTCTGGTGAATTTGGCCAAGAAAGGAACGCGGTCAACGTGCTTTTTTTTATTCTAAAAAATTGTAAACATTATTCCGACTCCATTTAAACACGTTTAGAACGGAAAAAACAAGGCATTCCGAACAAAATTGCATAAACGGTAAACGTCCCTCACTGAGGGTTCAGTTTCCGGGGGGTCATATCTGAGAAAATCAAAAAAATGAAATAGGGGTTCTTGAAGCAAAAATGCTTCCCCCAAGGTTCTCTACTCAAAAAAGGTCCACTGTTCCCCCCCCAACTGCATTTAACCCAAAAAATTGGTGCACTATTCCCCCAACAGCATTTAACCCTAATTTTATACAATACTAACGTTTGGAGTTAAATGCAGTTGGGGGGGAGGTTATAGTTGACCTATTTTTTTGAGTAGAGCACCTTGTGGGAAACATTTTTGCTTCAAGAATCCCTGTTTCATTGTTTGGAGTTTTCGAGATATGACACCCCGAAATTTGAACCCTCAGTGAGGGACGTTTTCGCACTTTTTTCGGAAACCAGTGTTTTTTCCGTTCTAAACTTGTTAATTTAAACGTTTTAAACGTGTTCTCAATTTAGGCTTGGGCTTAGGCTTAGGCGTAGGGCTTAGGCTTAGAATGGGGCTTAAGCTTAGGCTTAGTATCAGGTTTAGGCTTAGGCTTAGGTTCAGGCGTACCACTGGAAAAAATAATTTCGAAATATCACTGAAAAATGACGGAAAAACGAAGGAAAAATTTCCTTCACATTTCCTCTCTATTTCCGTCAAATTTCCTCCAATAACAATTCTCACTTTCTGTCACACTTCAGACAAATTTCTGCAACATTTCCGCAATATTTCTTTCATTTTTCCGTCACATTTCCTCCATTTAGTCCAACTTTCCGTCACTTTTCGGCACATACTTTTCCTTCACTTTTCGGTCATATTTCTTTCACATTTCCTTCACTTTTTTGTCATATTTCTTTCACTTTTCTGTCATATTTCTTTCACTTTCGATCATGTTTCCGTTATATTATCTTTTACTTTTCGGTCATATTTCCTTTCACTTTCGTACATACATTACTACCTACTGTATATTACATATTTGTGCTAGATTTCGTTGACTTTTCTGTGTTTTTTTTGCAAGTTTCTGCTTCAATTGACGGGTTGTTCGAATTCTTACTTTTTTCCGCATTGTTACAATTACATTTCAGTCAAAGCAGAGGTCATTTTTTGGGTTAAATGCAGTTGGGGGGGAAATAAGTGGACCAATTTTTTAGTAGACCACCTTTGGGGAAGCATTTTTCCTCAAGTACCCCAATTCTATTATTTAGGTTTTCTCATGTATATACCCCCCGAAATCTGAGCTCTCAGTGAGGGGCGTTTTCGCAACTTTTCCTTTAACGTTTCGGAAAATGGAAACCTATGTTTTTTCTGTTCTAAACTTGTTTAAATGGAGTCAGTGTCAGAATAATGTTCACAATAATTTAGAACCTAGTTTTTTTCTTTAAAAAAGGCCAAATTTGACAGAATCGTCCAATTTTTGACCAAATTCAAACTTGGCCTTAATTTAAAAACTAACTTTTCAAACTTGGCCTTTTTTTAAAAATTAACATGAAAAACAAAGTGCATTTTTTATTTCGGAAAATTAAAAGACCGACAAGGCTCAACTTGGTCGCCAAATATCACTAATACACCTTAAATTGCATGGCCTTCATTCCCTCGGCGGCCATAAACCACCCCAAGTCAACTTAACCCTTCCCTACAACAGACCACGAGGCTTTCTTTCTGCAAGGCTCATCACATATGTATTATGTTGACATAAAAATTTCAAAATTACAAAACTTAAGCCTGAGCCTCAGCCTAAGCTAAAATCCCAACCGAAGCGTAAACTTAATTAAGGTGGTAGTTCCATAATCGCAGTGACACGTTTTTCTGACAGATCTATACACTATGAGTAATGAGACTATGATTTTCCTTAACTACATCAAAAACACCCAGAGCATTTTTTATATGGTGTAAAATACCATGGTTAAGACTAGCTACCACATTGGCTTACTAATCTGTAAGCCAGTGGAGTAGCTAGTCTTAACTGTGGATCTTATCAGAGATCAAAACGTGATAGTAGACAGTTTTGAGTCTTGTTTTGAAAAAATGCAGTCATTTTATTCCTGATTTACTTGTTCTTCTAAAAAATAGCTTTGAAAAAAGCCTCACGTAAAAAAACTGTGATTCTGGAACTACCAGCTTAAGTGTTTTTGAAAACGTACACGCACACTCACATGTGTTGAGCCTTGCAGGAAAGAAATCTCAATAGAAACCCCAACTAATCGCTTAGCTTAGCCCCCCACTAAGCCAAACACTACTGTATGTGAGTGAAACTTAGGCCCGTAATCACATACTAAGTGCCGAAAAATAATAAAAAAGTTGCGGAAATGTGTCTGAAATTTGAAGGAAATATGAATGAAACATTGCTGAAAAATAACAGAAAAGCTACAGAAATTTAGCGGAAATTTGACTGAAATTTAAAAGAAATATTGCTGAAAAAAACATACAAGCTGTGAAATTCACCGGAAATGTGACCGAAATTAAGCCAAAATTAAACTGAAAATGTGTAGAAATAAAAACGAAAGTTGAAGGAAAAAAAGCAAAAGTTTAGGCAAAATATGTACTAAAAAGCGCATGAAATGAGTATGAAAATTAAAGGAATACATATTTTAAAATTGGTTCAAATTGCATTTTTCCATTTTTCCTTCATTTTTCGGTCACTTTCCAAAAAAATGTTTTCCTGTGTGCGCTTAGGCTCAGGCTAAGGTACTAAAAAATGGAAATTTTCAGGAAAATGCCTGCCAGTTTAGCCTAGGGATGCCTGCCAGCTGAGCCTAGATGATGCTTTAAGGTGGCGCTCAGGGGAACCGACTTTGGCGTTTAATTTATTTCAGCGACATTTTTGACCATAATGTCTTGAAGGAAAGTTGTTTAAAATGAAAAGAGCTTTCATTTGATGTGCATATTGCGATAAAAAATTTTTTGGACAATTTTCTAGCCTGTACAAAAATTTTTTTGTTTCCATATAAAATGATTACTCATATCATTGAAATATGCGGTTTCTTAGCTTTAAATTGATGTATTAAACTTAAGAATACGTTGAAGTTTTGCTGAGTTATTAAGCCGTGAAAATAGCAAATCCAAAATGAAAAACCTACAAAGCTGATAAATCTTCGAAAATGTCAAATTTTTGATTTAATTTCTTAAAAAATTGAGTATGGCTTTTTGTAACTTTTTCTACGGAAATATGCAGTTCTAGGAAAGGTCTAATTTTTGAAAAAGTGAAACGTGTGGGCAAACCTTACATTTTTGCGTAGCGAAATCGACTACTTTTTTTGGACCTAAGTCCCAGCTGCCGTTTGCGATTGAGTTGAAAATTTGCACAATGAAAGAAAGAATATAAATGCAGACGCGAAAGTTTTTTGATTTTCAAATTTTGGCCTGCAGCACTTTTTGTAGTCGCTCAAACACGACTGATTTTGAAAAATCGATTTTTTGCAAACTCAAAAATAAAAATGAAAAATCGAAGATTAATCACGTCTAGATTTTTGAGAGATCTTTCTATCGATACCAAGATCATCAAAATCGGTTGAAGTTTCGCTGAGCTAGGTCAAAAACAAAATTAGTGTGAATAGGAAATTCGACATGGTCATAAAATTTGACACATTCACATTAAAGTGCTGAACTGTAGTGTAAATAGGTTTTTTTGATGTCTCTTTGATATACAATTAAAGTGGTATTGCTATTTATTGCATGAGCTGAGCGCCAAACATGAGTTTTGTTGCTGAGCGCTACCTTAAGCCATCAAAACGTAGTCAAGACTATCCAAAAACAAAGATTATAGCCATTTTTTGGCGTCAAACTTTGGCCTAAGCTCACTTCCAAAAACCCGGAAAAGTAATTTTCAATGGGTCTTAGCTCAAAATATGCAAATTTGTGGATAGGTGTTCTATTACTGGATACTGGAGTATAACTGTGAATTGTGGTCCCCATGTCTTCTCCAAGATATTGTCGAGTTGAAAATATCCAGAGACGGTTCACTAAGAGGATTACAGGTTTGTGGAATTGTCCGTATGAGACTAGATTGCAAATATTATCAATGGAACCGCTAGAACAGAGAAGATTGGTTAGAGACCTGGGGCCTGTTTCAATAATTTCACAGGCGCACAATTGTGACAAATTTGACTGCAAAATCAGGTGATTAGTAATGAAATTATAAGTCAATTCATTACGAATCACCTGATTTCGCACTAACAAATCTCACAATTGTGGGCCTGTGAGTTTATTGAAACGGGGCCCTGGTGTTGACTTTTAAAATTGTTAACGGTCTGGTATGTCTGAATTTTAACGACTTTTTCCAATTTGCGCCAGATGTTGGCACTCGCGGTCACTGAAAGAGGCTATACCCAAAGTTTACCCGCTTCAGCCGCACACTAAATAGTTTTTCTTATAGAGTTATAAATCTGTGGAATACTCTACCTGAGAATATAGTTTTATCGACCTCAGTGAATAGTTTTCGTAAAAAACTTAATGAAAATTTTTAGTATCGATTTTATTTATCTTTTTTTTATCAGATTTTATCTTCGTAGTTTCCTGCCCAAATATGCATTTTTTTAGCATTTAAATTAAAAATAGATTTTTGCGCTTATTACGTTAGAAACGGTGGCCAAACACCGCCCCCGCCTACAATACTTGGATTCAGGTGGTACGCAGCAGCTAAAGCATAAATATTCCAAAAAATGCCAAATTTTTGTGAAACATCACCAAAACAGGTTTCGTACGGGGGGGTTAAATGCAGTTGGGGGGGGGGAAATAGTGGACCTATTTTTTTGAGTAGAGCACCTTGGGGGAAGCATTTTTGCTTCAAAAACCCCTATTTCATTTTTTGGATTTTCTGAGATATGACCCCACCCCCGAAATCTGAACCCTCAGTGAGGGACGTTTTCGTAATTTTTTTCGGAAACCGGGGTTTTTTGCGCTTTAAACGTGTTTATGGGGCAGTGTCGCGAAAGCAGTCGATTTTGCGCGACTATAAAACTTTTTCAGTGAAATAAAAATTTGTTTCAAGGCAAATATTTTTGCCAAGTTTCAGCAAAGCTGATGCAGCATACAGTTAGCAGTGAAGTCGCAAAGTCGGAAAAATGACGTTTTGAAAACCTATTCACATTCGATAATTTCGCCACTATTAAAAAACTTTTTGTTTAGATTCTTTACACAAGGTAAAAGCACATATGCTCTAGTTTATGCACACAAAATTTAGTGAAATTGCTTGAGTGGTTGTGGGGTAATGCCTGTTTGAACTGTGAAATTGTGCGTAACCTGTAAAGTACTCACTGCAATAATGATAAATTGTAAAAAAATTAGACACTTATTTTGAAATCAAAAGAAAAACGAACCTTCATTTTTCATTTTTCTTATTTGTGGCAAAAAACTGCGCGTCAAAACATTACATGTACTTCACAAGCTGGCCAATCTGATATTTGGCTTCATTTTTTGAACTTTTATGTCTCTATTGTGTGATGTCTGGCTCACAAATGGGGATTGGTTAAAAATATTGATAGATATTGGGGACAGTGGCGTATTTAGGGGGGGGCTGGGTGGGCTGCAGCCCCCCTTTAGCGATTTGAGCCCCCCCCCTTAGAGGGTCGCAGCCCCCCCCCCCCTTTCCAAAACTTCAAAAGCTGACAAAAGTGTTTCTGATACCTCCACAATTGACAAATTTTACCTTCAAATTTTAAAAAATTTCCAAGTTTTTTCCATTCTGTTGATGTTTTTTCGGCTTAGATACCTTTTTTCTTTGTGCATGCATATATATATGCCAGGTCTATTATTATATTCTGTGCTAATTGATTAATGTCTCACATGTTTGTATAGTTAGATAGGGTAAAAAATACAAAATTAAATACATGTTTGTATAGTTAGATAGGGTAAAAAATACAAAATTAAATACAAAGTATATATACTATTTTTTGCTTTGCTGCATACATGTTTGTATTTTTTTGCATACATATTTTTTACAATTTTTTCACTTTTTGTTAATTTGAATTTTTGAAGCATTATTACACCAATCTGCAGTGACGTAGCCACAGAAAATTTCGGGCAGGGGGGATGAGTTTTCTTTGTTTTAAACCGTTAAAAATGCATTTAATTGCTATTCTAACGCTAAAAACGACACATATTAGCAATTTTCGGCAAATTTATAGTTTCTGTATAATAAAATTAGCCACAGTCGACCATTTGGAACTTTGAATAATGATCTGCTAACGGCAAGTGTATCCGCGTCTCGTGTGTCAATTTTCCACCCTAAAATTACAACACACATCATAAACGGTCGTTCTTGACGACGGATCAGAAAAAGCCACCTGGCAAAAGCATATTGCAACGATAAATCATCGCAAAACCCCAATTTTTGAACGCAGCCATAAAATATCCTACGCTATCCCATAGCACAAAAAGATTCACTCCAACTCTTATGTACGCAGCTGTACACAACGGGCTTTTACGCCAAATGGACGTGACTTTTGTTCCCCGCTCGACTATATATAACGTAGGTCATAGGCCCTTGGGCCTATTTTTTGATCCATGGGCTTAAATATTAATGTTTAATATTTTAAATTTATATATTTTTGTTTATATCATACCTGTCTTGAAATAACAGTGCAATAACTAACGACAATAACTAAGTGCACGCTGCTAGATTCACAGCGTGCCGTATAAGTTAGTTATAGCACTGCTGTAGGCGTGCATCTTAGTTATTGCACTGTTATTTCAAAACAGTTATAACATAAGTACATTATAATACTTTGTAGCGTGCACTCAGCAATCATTTGTACTGGCACGTGAAGCCCGCGTGCATAAACTCGTGCGCTGCGCGCACTCGTTTATGCACTTGGAGCTTCACGTAACAGTGCGTATAAATTACTGAGTGCACTCTACATCGTGCTATAACCTACACTTATTTTATGTCAAAAGTGCAGTTGTCAGTGCAATGTAGATGGTTGAAACCTCAAAAAAGCTAAAACTTCTGGGGGCTGCCGCCCCCAGACCCCCGCATTGCTAAATGCTAGCTGTAGATTCACTATTGTAGTTTATCGATGGTTACAATAACAAACTCAAAAAAGGTCCGAGGGTTGCCGTCCCCGCCAGACCCCTTTTGATCTGCGGTGGCTCACAGTTGCTCCGCACCCCCCCCCCCCGTCGCAGCCCCCCCCCCTTTTGTAAAATCCTGGATACGCCACTGATTGGGGATCAAGTGCAGTTGGGGGGGGGAATAGTGGACCTGTTTTTTGGAGTAGAGCACCTTGAGCGAAGCATTTTTTGTAATAGAACCCCTATCCATAAATTGGGATTTTCTGAGCTATAACCCCTTGAAAATTGAATTTTCAGTGTTTTTGGAAGTAAACGTGGGCCAAAGTTCGAAGCCAAAAATGACTGTAATCTTTGTTTTTGGATAGTTTTGAGTGCGTTATGATGTTTTAAGGCATCGTCTAGGCTTAGTTGGCAGGATCGTCTAGGCTAAGCTGGCAGGATTTTTTCTGAAAATTTCGATTTTTTATTGCCTAAGCCTGAGCCTAAGCCTAAGCCTGAACCTAAGCCTAAGCCTAAGCCTGATACTAAGCCTAAGCCTAAGCCCCATACTAAGCCTTAGGCTGGAATTCACGGTGCAACTGAGGCGGGGGGGCAAAATTCAAACTGATATTTTCTCACCGTGAAAACACGTTTTTATAGGTTTTCGCATGCGCTGAGTTCATTTTTAGGACTTTCCAAGCGAAAAAACGTTGATTTATACCTTTTCGAAAAAAATCAATTTTTGTCGAAAATCATGTTTTTTCGACACACTGGCGCTAATCATCGAAAATTATATATGACCAGTACAGTCGTAATATCAGCCTTAAGTTTGATCGTCATAAATTAACACATAATAATATACTTTATACAGCTTTGTTTTCAACATACTTAGCTCATTTATACTAAAAATCTTAATTTTGCCAACTAAAAAAAGAGGCGAAATATGCATAGTTAAATTGAGCTTACATATCAAAAGTTTTAGTTTCTTTTTGCGTAGACATTAAATTTATTACATTTTTATAGAAAAATATGCATCATTAGTCATAAGTAGCGATATCTAATGAAATCGAATGCCATAAATACGATCTGAAAACGTCACTGATGCTCAGCACCAAGCTGGCACTGACAGGCAAATTTGGTTTAAAAGTGCAGCTTTATTTATAATTCCACAATAGCAAGCGTCCTTTTATTTGATGCAAGCAACTAAGACTAACCTTTGCTGACCCACCTACTAAGCCTGAGCCTAAGTACTAGGCCTCAGCCTAAGCACTAAGCCTAAGCCTAATCTAAGCCAAAACCTAAGCACTAAGCCTAAGCCTAAGCACTAAGCCTAAGGCTAAGCCTGAGGCCTAAATTGAAGGAAAAACCATCTAAGAAGCATCAGTAACATTTTTACCGCACTAAAAAACCCCAAATAGCTTCATATTTTAAAAAATATCTCAGCTATAACCCGGAACTTATACGGAACCGTACTTGTGCTGTAACGCTTCGGTCAGCCTGGTCCTGGTGGCTTCAGGAAAAGTTCTGTAACTTTTCAAAGCCTGAACCGATTTACAAAAATTTTTCAGCATTTAGTCGCTTAGAAGTTGCTCTTTCAATAGTAACAGCAGGTTTTCATTTCATTCAGTATTTTTGACTAAATCCAATTTTGCGCAAAAAATTTTATGTAAAGTTTAA
>JASANF010013378.1:0-50356 GCA_030248245.1 Trissonchulus sp. WLG1_4
TCAATTTTAAAAATACTGAAGAAATAGAAGGGAATGAGATTTATGAAAAACTGCAAGAAATAATGAGCGATGTTTTGAAACTAGTCGAAGGATTTTTCTCCCGAGGATTACATGAGGGTGGTTCTTCAAAGTTCTAACCTTGATATCCCGTTGCTATACCATTTGTGAAAGTTAAGGAAGCCAGCCTTGATATGGTGATGGATCGACTGGTAAATGTTTTAAACAGCAATGAAGACTTTCGTTTGGATGGAGGCGTAACACTGAACTTGCTTCACACACAGTTTGAACAGGCAGGTTCCAATAACCGATTCAACAGGTGGTACAAGACGTCAAAACGAAGTGTAGTTAAAATTCTAAATTCTGATAATTTATGTTGTGCACGAGCTATTGTTGTCGGCAAGCATATTGCGAAGTACCAAAAGCAATTTCAAAACAAAAAGCTAGTACATCCTTCAAGCGACAAGGGTCCACAACTTGAAAAAGCTCTTAAACTTCATCAAAAGTCAAATGTTCCAATTGGCAAATGTGGTGTAGAAGAAATTGCCAAGTTTCAAACAGTTATTGGCAGTTTTCAAATCAATGTATATTCGGGAGATATGGATTGCACACGTATTTTTAGTGGACCGGAACATTTGCAAAAGATAAATTTATTACTACATGACGGTCATTTTGATGTGATAACTAAATTGCCTGCCTTTTTCAATGCAAACAACTACTGCGACAAGTGTCAAAAAGCATACTCAGGAGATGCTCACAGATGTTTAAAAGGTTGCCATCTGTGTAGACAGCCAACATGTGAGGCCTCGGGCGACACCGAAACGGTCACAAAATGGTGTTCTGAGTGCAATCGTTGTTGGAGAACGGTAGATTGTTATATAGCTCATCAGAATGTTCTTTGTAAAACCTATATTAAATGTTTACGTTGTAATGATATCATTCTGCGACGTCGTCAAGCTCTCGAAAAGCACAAATGTGGATTGACAAGGTGTAGCGTTTGTGGGATTTGGTTTCTTCGAACTGAAAATCTACACACTTGTTACATTGAAAAGCCGAAAATTACAGAGCACAATATCGAGTATATTTATTATGATATCGAATCTATGCAAGAAACAGGTATGCATAAACCCAATCTTGTCATCGCAACGACAAACAGCGACGATAAAATGCATATCTTCTATGGTGAAAAATGTATCGATGAGTTTATGTTGTTCATTTTCAATCGTGTGAAAACCACGAAGCAACACATAACTGCAATAGCTCATAATTTTCAAGCTTATGATGCTTGGCCGATATTAAAGTATCTGTACGAAAATTCTATCAAACCTTCGCAGATAATTTTTCGCGGATGTAAAGTGTTGCTTCTGTCAATTAGCACAAAACTGAAATTTATTGATTCAGTCAACTTTATTCCGCTGCCACTATCCTCACTCCCTAAGGCATTTGGTTTTGAATCGGAAGTAACAAAAGGAACATTTCCACATCTCTTCAATACGAGACCAAACCAAATGTATCATGGACATTTTCCTGATTTAAAATTTTTTGGACCGAATCATTTAACTGAAGCGGCTAACAAAAAGCTGCTTCAGTGGTATAATAATGCCAAAAAAAGTTATACAGAGACAGGAAAACTTTACATTTTGAAAACGGAACTAATAAATTACTGCATGCAAGATGTAAAAATTTTATCACGAGCATGCAGCACTTTTCGACAAATATTTCTTGAATCGGCAAACATTGACCCTTTTGCATGTGCTGTAACCATTGCCTCGGCTTGTAACTTAATTTATCGATCGATGTATAAGCCTGAAAAGACTATTCCTGTAATATCAGCTTCTGGATTACCCCATCGAAAAAGCTATTCAAATAAATGTATTGCATGGCTGTCCTGGATTGAGCATGTTGCTGGAATGCCTTTATCACATGCCAGATCAGAAGGAGAAGTGCGGATTGGAAATTATTATGTCGATGGATACGCTGAAAACGTCAATGGTAAAAAGACAGTTTTCAGTTTTTTGGGATGCTTCTGGCACGGTTGTAGATTATGTACGCAGGCACTATCGATCCATCCACTATTGGGCATTACTATGGCAAAACTACGGAACCAGACAATTCAAAGAAGTAAAGATTTGCAGAGTCAAGGATACGCTGTTATTACCAAATGGGAATGTGATTGGGATGCTGAAGTTAAAGCAAATCAGAAAGTTGGCAACTTTGTTTGTAGTTTGAATTTAGAAGAAAAACCACTTCAACCTAAGGATGCGTTCTTTGGTGGTAGAGTCTCTCCTACATACCTGTACTACAAAATTGAAGCTGGCGAAATTATAAGACATTTAGATGTAACCAGTGAATATCCTTGGGTGAACAAGACCATGGTGTATCCTACAGGAAACCCAAAAATAATAACGAAAGACTTTCTGAATCCAGACGAATATTTTGGGCTGATGAAATGTGAAGTTCTACCACCAAAGCAACATTTGCTACCCGTTCTACCTTACAGATCCAGGGGCAAGCTAAAGTTTCCTTTGTGTGCCAAATGTTGTGACCTGGGTACAACAGCCTTTTGCCAGCATAATGAAGAAGAACGTACTTTAAAAGGAACATGGGTAACAGAAGAGATCAAGACAGCCATTGATTTGGGTTACACCGTTTCAAAAATTCACGAAGTATGGCACTGGGATGCTGAACAGAGAAGTGCACAGCTTTTCAAAGACTTTATTAACGCTTTTTTGAAAATAAAAGTGGAAGCTAGCGGATTTCCAAAATATGTGAAAACAGACGATGAAAAAACCATATATATAAAAGAATGGGAGGAAAAAGAAGGTATCAAGTTGCATATTGACGATATAAATTACAACGCTGGCAAGCGGACTTACGGAAAACTAATATTAAACAGGTAAGTCTAATCATCGAGCACTTTAAGACTCATTAGGATGTTTTTGAGAACAAAAAATTAGAAATAAACGAATTAATATAAGTTGTACCTCAAACTATTAATTGATCTGTTATAGTCATTTTTTTAGATTTAATTCAGCTTAACTTACTTTTTGAATTGTAACCGTATGTATGTGTGAATTGTAATTGTAAGTATCTATTTTGTTTGTTATTTTTTTATGTAAGTAGATTTGTTGATTGACAGTTTGATTTGTTTCAGTTTTTGGGGAAAGTTTGGCCAACGTGAGGGGCAAACAAAGTCAGCCTATGTTGACACTTACGAAAAATTGACGAAATATCTAATTGACGAAAAAATTGAAGTAACCGATACGATGATGGTTGGAGATAATTTAATGCTTTTACAATACCGGTCTCTTGATGACTACATTATCCCTGCTCCTTTCAACAATATTGTGATAGCTGCATTCACAACGGCATATGCTCGGCTGAAACTATATTCATACATGCGTGTACTTGGGAAACGACTTTTATATTACGATACAGACAGTGTTATTTTTATAGCAAATCCTAATGTGCAAGACTTTTCAGAAGGAGATTTTCTCGGGGAATTAAAGGATTAATTAGTAGACAAATATGGAAACGGGTGTTACGCAACGGAGTTTTGGTCTACAGGACCAAAAAGCTATGGATATTCTGTTGTTACCAGCGACGGGAGTGTTAAAAATGACTATAAAATTAAAGGAATATGTTTAAACGTAAAAAATACGTCGCGAATTACGCCTGAGAAGATAATTAATTTAATTAAAGAAAATCGCGGTGAAAAACTTTTTGTGGACAACTTTTCAATTCGTCGATCAAAAGAGAACGCAAATCTGACAAATCACGAAGGAAAAAAAACAATTTGCTATAACGTTTGACAAACGACTTGTACTAGAAGATTTCAGTACCTTACCTAGTGGTTATGCTACAACGACCGTCACGAAAGAACTTATCCAGTTAAACATGTAAAACAATATACTGACATATGTTGAGCTGTTGATCATATAGAATAGCAAAAAAAAATTCATACAACATCCTTAAAGTGAATAGATATGAACAGATCAACTATGTTTGTATTTCCCTATGTATGCTATTATGTAAAACTTTATTTATATATGCATAAATAAATTGTAACTCGAACAAATGTCTGTTAATTTTTTTTCAGTATAAATAAAACTGCACTGTAGTGTTTGTGTGTCTTTTGCAAAACAAATAGTTTTTGATCACATTTGTCTAGAATTAAGAAATCAAGTTTCAAATACTTGTCGCAAAAACTAATAGAATGTCATTGCATGGTCTGATAATACCTAATTTTAAAATACTAATAGTAGAATATACTTATTGCTTATTCACGAACAAGAATATTAATGGTTATTGATTATTTCTCTTCGTAAAGAATTGCTTTAAGACGTTTTCATTTCAACAGGACTTAAGGAATCTACAGACCAAGCTTTCTTTAGTTAACTATCTGTAATAAACTAATTCAACAGATTTACACCGTTGGGATTAGAATACAAAAATCTACAGACAAGTTTGTTCAGTAGTAGTCTGACTAATACAAGGGACTTACACTCTCTGGTAAGGCCTGAATACAAAACCTACAGACAAGTTTGTTCAGTAGTAGTCTGACTAATACAAGGGACTTACACTCTCTGGTAGGGCCTGAATACACCTTGTTGTACGGCCTGGATACAAAACCTACAGGGTCCATAACGGCATGATAACTACTAGCTTGTTACAGATTTAAGCTAAATAATGTGCGTAAGTGTAGTTTCAGTCAAGTTCTTTAACGTGAAAAAGACAGCTATTAAATTCATTGAGTCAATCAAAAGTTATAGCACGTTATAAAAACTGTCGAAAACGTAACTACCACCTTAAGTGTGACCACTGAAAGTCAAGAAAATAAATGGCTCACAGTAGGTCCTCTACTATGGAAATGGAAATGGTTCACTATATAAAAATGCAAGCATATTATTCCGTATTCGGAACATACTATGCTGCTAAACAAACAAAATTGAAGAGACGAGAGCAGCAGTAGATTTAACGCATTAGTCAATAACAATTGCTAAAATATTATTGTTATTGCACTGTATCGAAGGTCTCAACTTCAATAAAATTTGCATTTATATTTCATTTCTGTTATAAAATTGTATATATATTATTGTATTGTATTATTGTATATTATTATTGTATTGTAGTTAAATAAAGGGCTAACATTCGTGCCTACACCGAGAAATGTTTTATTACTTTAAACAATCAATAGCTTTAAAAATTTTCAGAATAAATTAATGTACGAATTTCGAACAAATCAGTATGTAGCATCCCTGTGCCGAACGTATGTTTCAAATATTATTTCAGACGTACAACCTGGTTTACAATCACTAAATTTTAAATCAAACCTAACATACGAAGAAAATGTAGCTTTGCTAAAACTACCCTACCGCGGCGACATCGTAATAAAACCAGCTGATAAAGGAGCTGGCATTGTGGTGCAATCAAAGGCCACCTATGAAAGTGAAACAATGAAACATTTGAACGACAGTACAACCTATTCTCATCTTGCTTCTGATCCAACGAACGATTACAAATCGGAAATTACTGACTTTATAGAAAACCTTTTAATTAAGAAGAAAATAAAAAAAGAGTTAGCCAATCGAATAAAACCAAGTCCTTTTTCACAACCAGCACGTTTTTACACAATACCCAAAGTTCACAAAAAATGGCCGTATCCCCCAAGCCGTCCAATAGCTTCCGGCAGTTATGTACTATTATGTACTCTTGATGTGAATTATTGTTATTGTGCGTTATTAACAGTCAAAAATATGTCTAACAAAACTTTTACAATAATAAAAGGTCAATGTATTCACATTTTGACAAACTGGTGTAAATGCTTACAAACGGCATGTTTTGTTACGAGTTTTAGCGACGGTCAGTTGCGTGTATTTTTGGCTACGGCCTATTATTTCCGTTTTGCCTCGTCCTATTGTATCTGCCCCAAACGTCTTGTTATGCTCAATAAATATTATTCTACAGACTTTTTAGTAGTTTTTCTGTAATTTGGTTGAAGATTGAGGTAGTTTTAAGCTTAGTGAGCGACGTAGGGCCCTACCTTTTGCTCAGGGGCGCCATACTTCGGTCTCGGACCTAGGCAATCTACCTGAAGCCACAAGGCTCACCAGCTAAAACTTAACATTGGATACGAGGTTAGATTTTGTGGCCAGTGTGGCCGAGTGGTTACGGTGTTTGATTTCTAATCTGAAGATTGGTGGATCGGATCCTAGCTACTCGGTTGTACTTAGTCACTTTGAACAAGAGATTAGGACCACATTGCTCCTGCCAACCCAACAGTCCATCCTCATCTGGTCGGTAAATGGGGACGACAATAACGTGGGAAGGTAACAAGGGATCCGTGTAGGGCATTATGCCTTGAGAGGCTGGCCCCCTTTCCACGGATGTAGTCACTCTTGAAGTGGCACTCCTGACGCTCCAGAGCTTTGTAACGGGGATGAGCACCGAACCCGAGAGCGGTCACGCCAAACGATAGCTATCTATCCGTGGGTTACCATTACCTTACCTTACCATCTTTCTCTTGCACTAGCTGGGCAGTCTATGAGCATGTGCAATATGAGTCCGTTTCGTCGCATTTACCGTATTACCTCGAATAAAGCCCCTGTCTTGAATAAAGCCCCTGTCTCGAATAAAGCCCCCGTCAAGCCACTCACAATATCATAAAGCCCCCGCCTTGAATATAACCCCCGGGGGCTTTATTCAATACGTCCTTGAATAAAGCCACAGGGGGTTTTAATCAAAACGTCCTGGAATAAAGCCCCATGTAACACAGGCTGTGGTACGTACGCGCGCGCATTTGCATATGCCGTTGCATGTTGCCATGTTGGCTAGTGGTTAGTGTGTAGTTATTACTGCGCGTCGACCGTTATTGCTGTTGTAAATAACCATACCATTATGACATTGTTGTGTTGCCGACCCCCATAAGGGGTTCAACATATTGTATTCATTTTTCCTGTTTCTTATTTTCTTGTTAGCACAACAAGCACGTCTTGCGAGTAAAGTTTAACCTATTTTTGATAGAGTTGGTTACGACATGCTTAGGTAAAATGCCGAGGATATCCTTCGAATATAACTTTAAACTTCTCAAATTAAATTTTAAATCTCAAACTTGAAAGTCCATTTGAAACATTAAAGTATCGCAAAGTAGGTATTTGATTTTGTAAGTGAGCTCGAAAGTGAACCAATTTGAAGTTTTTTGACAAAATTGAGAAATAACGTTAAAATTTGTCAGTGAAAAGGTCTAAGTGATAGCAGTTCGGTGTGCCTGAATTGTCTAAGTAATACACTAACTTGGACTACTTTTATTGTACCTTCTGAATCAATAAGTACTCCAAAACTGGCACTGGTTCATCCAAGGTACATCAACAGTTTACTTTAGCAGCCGCTCCCAAATGTAAGCCGGTAGAAAATTAATTAATTATTAATTAATTAATTATTATATTCTCGGCTGAAACACGATTTTTCCTGTAAAACTCATGGTCGCAAATTGGGGAGTTTCGGTCAGGGGAGTCACACTTCGGTCTCGGACCTAGGCAATCTACCTGAAGCCACGAGGCACACCAGCTAAAACTTAACATTGGATCCGAGGTTAGATTTTGTGGCCAGTGTGACCGAGTGGTTACGGTGTTTGATTTCTAATCTGAAGATTGGTGGATCGAATCCTAGCTACCCAGGTTGTACGTAGTCAGTCACCTTGAGTAAGAGATGAGGGCCACATTGCTTTTGCCAACCCAGCAGTCCATCTTCATCTGGTCGGTGAATGGGTACGACAAAAACGTGGGAAGGTAACAAGGGGTCCGTTTAGAGCATTATGCCTTGAGGGGCTGGTTGGACCCCCTTCCACGGATGTAGTCACTTTTGAACTGGCACTCCTGACGCTCCAGGGCGTTGTAACGGGGATGAGCACTGTACCCGAGGGCGGACATGCCAAACGATAGTTATCTATCCGCGGGTTACCATTACCTTACTTTACATCTTTCTCATGCACTAGCCGGGCAGTCTATGAGCATATGCAATATGAGTCCGTTTTGTCGCATTTAGGGCATCCGTCACTGTAGGCTTTCCCAAACCTTGCCGAGGTGTCATTGAGTAGGGAGCATACGCCGGTCCTAATTTGGGCAATAGTTCTCTGTTCCCACCGGGTGATTTCATCAAGATCTGGTGCTGTGATGAGTGTGGTCTCTTCAGGCGAGCTCGGCAAAAGTCTGTGGCTAGTTGGCGGCAGAGAGTTCGCGCCTAGTGGTTTGTTGGTTGAGTCGAGTACTTCGCCTCGCTATCTCGTCAACTGCTTCATTTCCTGCTAGTCATGCGTGCCCAGGTACCCAGACCAGGTCTATGTGGTGGTCTTTTTCTGTCAGAACTGCAAGGTTATGCCACACAGCTTGTCCGATAGGTTGATCTGTGTTTGCGGGCCCCGACTTATTACTTGTAGGCCAGCTCTGGAGTCTGAATTTAGGCGGAGCCGCATCGGCTGGTTGCAGATGCCGGCAGATTGCCGGCTGCATGCTTGGCACGTCGACTCTTCTCCCGTTACTGTGATGGTAACTATCGCTCCGCTTCCTCCGTTCTTGCCGTCTTCGATTGATTCATCGCTCTACATTAGACAGTCAACCTGGGGCAGTTTGTCGAGCATTTCCTCTGCAGCCCGCAGTATCTCCCCTGGAGGGCCGTTCGCTTTGGCATATTTTCTACTTGTGTTAACCACAGTCTTCAGACTGCCTTCCCAGGGTGTTCCCTAGGGTACTTTTTGGGTCAAAAATTTTTTTAGTTATTTTCAGAAAAACTGGATTCTAGGGGTAATTCGTGGTCTTAAACACAAATAAACAATCTTATGAAATTGAGTGAACAACGTAGCCAAAAAGTTCATCATTATTTGGTTTAGTTTCGTTGAAATTCCCAAAAATCTACACACAACAGGAATCGGGACAATAGTGTTTAAGGGGACATTTTTATCCAAAAGTGTCACCACAGACATAGAAATCCGGGTAAAAGTGTCCGGGGAGACATATTTTAAGGGGAACATTTTTCCACGTGACACCGCCAAAGGAGTCAAATGGGGTCAAATTTTTACATTTGAGATTTTGATGTACCTACGGCTACGGGTAATCTGAGGTCCTGAACACAAATCTGGAATTTACTTTTGTCTATGACCCGTCTGGCCACTCCACAGCTCCCTCAGGATATCCCCCTATCGGGTCAAACATTGGTCGATTTTTCGAAAATAAAATTTTAATAATCTTTGAGGCACATTGACCCGATGAACATATATAAATCTGAAGTCTATAGTTGTCTAAAACCCTCTGGACATCCTGACGACTTTTATACAACCCTCTTCAAAGAGGTCCAACACAGTCAAAGTTTCTAAATGAAGCGTTTGACGTTTTTAGGGGAAGTTTGAAACCATCTGACGAGATTCCGCGTTTTGTCTTTGGACCGTTATTGATTTCGGCTACAGTTCCAACAGTAAAGGGCCGTCTTCCTAGAATCATAGGGTCATCTCATCTGCTGAGAATATAGAGTCCTGTATTTAAAATAAAGGGTCCTTTGTTTATGATAGAGAATTCTAGGCAGAAAATTTTCTATTATAAACAAAAATTCCTGCTCTCAACGGGTTACCTGGCTCACGTCTGTTTTTCTATACTAAAATGGTGCAAATAGTGCAGCGCAGATAAATGTTTTGACTTAAATCTGGTATTAAAAACTTAAAAAATAAAGCTCCTACCTTGAATAAAGCAACCGTTTGGAACTTCACAAAAAAAATTTGTCCCCGCCTTGAATAGAACCCCCGCCTGGAAAAGCCCTCGTTTAGACCTTCTCGAAACAATAAAACCCTCGGGGCTTTAGGTATTCAAGAAAGGAAATACGGTAAATCCAGAATCTATATGATGTTTACGCAAATTGTGTGCAAGCAGGTGCTTTTGCTGTTAGAAGTGCTAGAAGTGTTAGAAGTGTTAGAAGTTAAATACTTTAACTTGATAGAAAATTAATTCAGTCTCTTAACTTGATAAAAAATTAATTCAGTCTGGATATTTTTTCATTTATTCGACGTAGTTGTACTTGTACTGTATTTGATAATAGAGCAGGTTATTTTTGTGGACAAGATTTTGTGACTGTTTTGGTATTTTCTGTAGAAGCAAAATCGACTCTAACTACTAGTGCTGGGCACTGTTACACGCAGCTTACCGTCTGTAGTGTTGTAGCAACAACCACAAATAATGTAATAGGTTAGTCTAAACGAATAGCAGGAACGGGTACTCCAAACAGATAGTATAACCGGTTATTCTAAACGGATAGTGTAACCAGTTACACTATCCATTTTCAACTTCCAATAACTGTTAGAAATATGCGTTTGGGATGCTGAATTTATGCAAATTAAGCTCCAACCGTGTAAAAGTTATTTGCTGAGCGTGTACTGTTTTATTTTTACAAGCTTTTACAAGCTTGATTCTTTTCAATACATAAGGGCATAATACTGACAGCTCACCATTGTCCCAATAGCTCAAATACCTAGTAGATCGCTAATCTGTAGATCCAAAGCTTCACACTTCTCTGGGTCATTCTAATGTTGATGCTGTTAAGTAAATTTAAGTAAATTCGTGTCTTGAAAACGAATTCACCGTCTAGCAATGGCGTAGCCAGAAAGTGATTGGTCAGTGTGGGGAATTCCCCCAATAATTTTTTTCCGAATGAAATTGTGCACACGGGCTCCCATGTGTTTGCATTGCATCCGTCCGGTCGTAAAGAATTTTAGTTGAGTGCCCCACCCCCCTAGCCCAGACTGAGACCCCGGATACATGTATGCTGAATACCATTGCATTTTTAATTAAGTTAAGGTGGCGCTTCGAGAATTTGTTTTTTGGCGAATTATTATTTCTGCAGCAAAATCGACATATAGTTCTTGAAGAAAAGTTGTTCAGAAGGTGTTCAGGAGTCGATTGATGTGTATAACCAAAATGGAAAAATTTTGGAAAAAATCCAAAATCTGAAATTTGCGTTTTGTGAATATTTTTCTAATATGACCAAACTAGAAAAAAGTGCGCAAAAAATCGAAGTAAAAATAAATTACTTTCCTTTTTGATAAATAGACAAACATAGTTGAAGCAAATGTCTGTCAAATCAAGCCATTCGCACAGAAAAATAGAAACATGCAGCAAGCCAAGCAATATTTCAATTAAAAACCAAGGTTTTTCGCCAAAGGGCACAGATTCCAAATCGCATGTTTTGAGTTGAGACATAAAATTTTTACACAATATATAAGAATAATCAAAGAAACTGCCTATTTTTTATTTTTTTAATAAATGGACTTTGAAGCGAAATACTTGTTGTTAAAGTTGCATGAAAAGTTAAAAATCGTTATAACTAAAAATTTAATACGAAATTCGCAAAACAAAAAATTAAGCATCCCAGAAGTTTGAAAACCTTTCAAACGAGCTATAAATTGTCTAAATTGATAGAGTTTGAATTGAGTTATGTGTGCCCTGTGAATAGGGTATTTGCAAGTCACGTGACAGACACAAAAAATGAATTGAGTCCAATCCTTTTGCACAATTGCTTAATTTGATACCGCGCACCTTGCTAAATTCCAATATAACCATGAAAGCAGGAATTTACGATTTTTGAAGTACGTGCAAATTCTCGGAGCGCCACCTTAAATGCAGCTTGAAGTTTAAATAAAAATCTATTTACAAAATTTAGATGTTTCAGGTTTCCGTAGTCGTGTAAACAAATTACCTTTTTTGACATAATGTGTTTACCACTAAATTATACAAAACCGTTTCTGGAGCGAGATGGTTTGATAATCACCACATTTCTGGCAGTGGATGTGATTGCATTTGTCAGCATGCTATTCTACATCTATGTGCTGGCGATAATACTGAAATTCCGGAAGAGTCATTTCAACACTGCGTTCTACACGATGATGGTTAGCATGGGGATCGCAGACATTTCGGTGATCATGACTCACTTCACTATCGTAAATCCTTCTGTGCTTTTGGGAGTACAAAACATACCCAGATGGTACAGTTTTGTAAACGGGTTTTTGTTGGCATGGCTAGCAAATACTTCTACTAATCACTTAGCTTTTATAGCTTTAAATAGAATGCTGGCGGTTTGGGCACCTAAAAATTATGAAGCCTACTTCAACTCTAAAGTTACCGCTTTTGCAGTTATATTTAGTTACGGGGGTGACTTAGCAATACATATTGGGTCCTATTACTGCACTATGGAGCATCACGTGCCCGACCTGGCATTTACTGACTGTAATAAAGGCTCTTGTTCCTATCTATTCTATTGGATGAAACAATTGCAAGATGTGTTTAGTGTGGCTTTGCCTGTTGTCATGAACGCAGCAACTATTTACAAGTTTAGAGAAATTAAAAGTCAAATGTCCAGTACCAATTCAGAACTGTTTAAAAAGGAAAAGCGCATGTTTATACAGTTTGTTACGATATTTGCTGTGTTCACTATTTTTAACATAGCGTATTGGGTGGTCTCGTTTTCTGGGGCAGAGGCAACAGATGGCCTGCAAATGTTCATGTCAGGTATATTTATGATTCACAGCTCGGTCAATCCCTATTTGTTGGTTATATTTGGCACGGAACTGCGAAAGCTTGCATTGCCTGGTTGGGTCGGTAAAGTGGAGCCAGGAACAACTACTGGTACCTAGATAGGCCCGGGCCGATGGCAGTGGGCCGGCTCCAGGCCGACCGGGCCGACAAGACCGACGGGTGGAGATTAAGCCGCGAGCCAATGAAATGAAGTTACATATACTACATAATATGTTGTATTTGTATGTACAGGGTCCTGGCCCCCTTTTAATACCTATTTGGCATTGATTTAATATTCATGTTCTGGTTGCAACGGAAACGGTCGCGCAACTAAGCCTACAAGTCACATAGGTAGTTTATGAATATTTCATAAATCTAAATTGAGCCTGAAAAGTATCTTGATTATAGGTATCCTAATTATATTTCGAGTTGCATTCACGAGAAACGGCGGTGTTTTAGACTCCGGGGGCAAAATTAGCGAGTTTTTGTACTAGTATTTTTGCGTTTAGCGTGCGGTGACCTTGAATTAGTTTTATTTGGCGTCGGAGTTGAAAGGTCTGATATTTATTTCTGTGTTGTCTGGCAGTAGAGTCCGTCGAGTGATTCCTTGAGTGCTCCCGGTCCCGAAACCGAACAAGTGGTCTTCAGCTATTTTTAGACTAACTGTTTCGACGCCTCTTGCGTCAAGTCGTTATTACTGCGCCTGCGCGTCCCTAGGGACCATTGCGGCGCGGTCCACTCTCTAAGAATTTGTCCGTGAAATTCTCGCAAAGTTTATAAGAACGGGGCAGTAGTAGGATAGGTATAATAATGGACGTCGCAAACAAACCACCGGGGAACAAGCGGTCTTCACAGCAACTAACGAGCATTGTCTTTAGGTCAACAGGAAAGTGCGGTCAGCGGAAACTGAAATTGACGGCTGGTGGACTAAACTTAGCTCAGGCTTACTGTTGCTATGCAAATTAGTTCCACATTTCGTTCTTAGATTTGTGACTGATGCAGCCAACCAGGGCCCACCAGACCGACTGAGCCGGCCCAGGGCCGATTCCCGGCAAAACACGGGGCCGGTTTCGGGCCGACCGGGCCTGCCGGACCGACTGCAACCGCGTCGGGCCGGCCCGTAGCGGGCCGCGGGCCAGTACCGGACCTCGGCCGGGCCGGTCCGGGGCCGACACGTAGTTTAGCGGTTGATTTCTACCTGCAACCGTGCTAGAAAAGGAATATCTTCTGTGGGGATAAATCCTGGAGTCTGTCTCTACTGTGGTGGTAAACTTTTGATCACATAAATATTGGAATTATTCAATTCTTTGCAAAACGACTTTGATTAACTGATCAAAATCAAACAACAATTTTGAACGCATCTCGACCCTTTCCGAGAAATTAACTATTCATTCAATAGTTCTGTTTGACTATTGGGTTTGAGCAGGCACTGTTTTCGCTTTCTCTAAAGTCCGGTTCATTACTCGTCCTTGTCTTTGTCCCTGTCGTTTTGTCCATAAGCGATTTCAAAAAAGCTGCAAAGCCAAATATGCCATTTTTTTCATGACAATCGGTTGAGGTCAACTCTAGACCGTATGGGTCACATTCCCATGTATCACGACTTTTACTAGCCCCCGAAGATAGAAATAGCGGCTAGCTTGTATTTCACCCCTCGTTACCTTGACAGACTAGTTTCGCACCTTTATACCTCCCTCACATAAAATTAGCGGCAAGACTTTATTTTCACCCCTCGTTATCCTGATAGACTATCTTTGAATCTTTACACCCCCTCAGAAAGAGTTAGCGGCACCTTCATTTACACCCGTTAAGATCTAAACAGGCGTGGGGGGTTTGGGTTCCAGAAGGCATCCTCACCCCCCCCCCAGACAGGTGCTTCACCCCTCCCCCCGCCCTGCGGCTGACTGCAAAGGGCCTGTGTACGTCTGTCGTGCGTGTGATAAAGTACTTATAAAAAACGTGTCTAATACATCGATAGGTACTCTTGGTTACTTTAAAATTCAACGAATCACCCGGCGACCCGACCGAGGCTGGTTAGTTGGCTACTAATCTGCCAAGCCCGCGCTGTCAATCGGCTATTAGCGCTATAGCCGCGTTTTGACTAGGAATAGCCGGTATAGCCGGGCTATAGCTCGGCTATAGCCATTTCACAGAATTGATGAGCCCGCGCTGTCAATCGGCTATTAGCGCTATAGCCGCGTTTTGACTAGGAATAGCCGGTATAGCCGGGCTATAGCTCGGCTATAGCCATTTCACAGAATTGATGAGCCCGCGCTGTCAATCGGCTATTAGCGCTATAGCCGCGTTTTGACTAGGAATAGCCGGTGTGGCCGGGCTATATCTCGGCTATAGCCATTTCACAGAATTGATGAGCCCGCGCTGTCAATCGGCTATTAGCGCTATAGCCGCGTTTTGACTAGGAATAGCCGGTATAGCCGAGCTATAGCTCGGCTATAGCCATTTCACAGAATTGATGAGCCCGCGCTGTCAATCGGCTATTAGCGCTATTGCCGTGTTTTGACTAGGAATAGCCGGTATAGCCCGGCTATAGCTCGGCTATAGCCATTTCACAGAATTGATGAGCCCGCGCTGTCAATCGGCTATCAGCGCTATAGC
Organism: Trissonchulus sp. WLG1_4; assembly: GCA_030248245.1. NCBI lineage: Eukaryota > Metazoa > Nematoda > Enoplea > Enoplida > Ironidae > Trissonchulus > Trissonchulus sp. WLG1_4. The sequence goes on from JASANF010013378.1 coordinate 15,159, forward strand.
CGTGTTTTGACTAGGAATAGCCGGTATAGCCCGGCTATAGCTCGGCTATAGCCATTTCACAGAATTAATGAGCCCGCGTTGTCAATCGGCTATTAGCGCTATAGCCGTGTTTTGACTAGGAATAGCCGGTATACCCGGCTATAGCTCGGCTATAGCCATTTCACAGAATTAATGAGCCCGCGCTGGCAATCGGCTATTAGCGCTATAGCCGCGTTTTGACTAGGAATAGCCGTTATAGCCGGGCTATAGCTCGGCTATAGCCATTTCACAGAATTGATGACCCCGCGCTGTCAATCGGCTATTAGCGCTATAGCCGTGTTTTGACAACTTTTGTGCGAACTGTAATAGACAACATGCAAAGTAGAATCTCATTTGCATACAATATGCAAATTAGCTTTTCATCTGCTGACGCTACGAGCGTCAGCATCATTCAGCGTTTCGGAATTACAGACACTAGTTGCAGTTTTGTGTGGGTAGTGTTTGTTACTACACTGCCTGCAAGCCGGAAAGTACCGCATTGTACTTTATTGTACACTGTATGGTATTGCCTGTCCTCTCTGCAAGGCCAACGCTGAGCACCTCAAGGATTTTCTAGCAAGTTAAGTTTGGTCTTTCTTTTTAAGACAAATTTGTGTACCAAAAATTAATGTTTCTGTACTAAAGGGTGTCAATTAGTTTCAAGTAGATACAACCGTTGTACACAGCAGAACCCCCAAGATCAGGCTTAGATCCAAGATCCCTAGGCACTTTGTTACGCTGCGAGCGTACCGGACTCGATTATTCTTGGATCGTGACACGTGCCAAACGGTTAACTGGCTAACGTAACCGGTCGGTAAAACCATAACCTAGCTCATCACCAGTAAGGTGTTCGGTTCAAATGTGCTCAGCTCCTCCAGCTATAACTTTTTTGTAGTCGGTGCAACTGAATTTATTCATTTTTTTAGCATGAGCGGAAGCGAATCGAATCGCCAAAGTCGGCTGGAGGCCGTGATCAACCGCATCATCACGCGATCAACCGACGAAGAATCTGCTGCAGATGACGCTGCCCGAGACCGCGAGGGCTCCAACAGCAACAGACGTCGAGCCAAATCGCCCGATCATATTCGCCACCGTGCCCGATCCAACAGCCGCCAGAGATCAAGAAAACGCCATAAACGCCATAAACACCGGTCGCCGAGCCCTGTCTCTACCTCGTCATCTAGCTCCCGAGGATCTTCCAGTTCCTCCAGTTCATCCCGCAGTGTCACGCCTAGACACCCCCGAAGACCCCGCAGCCGCTCCCCCAAGCTGCCCAAAGCTTCCGAGGCCAAGTTATCCCAGCCCGGAGCCCAACGACAGTATGAGGTCAATGAGGACGTTTTGAGATACGTCAATGACGCCCTCGCCATCGCTCGCTCTGACCGGCCCGGGCACTCGCGTGCCAAAAAGATGTCCAAGCGCCTGCAAAAGGCCCACCGCTTGCTCGCCCATCGACAACAAACGCTCCTTATTGGAAATTCCTTTGGGTGGGACGTTGTTCGGGTAATGGACAAAGGGGGTCTGAAAAAAAGCCTTTCGTCTACAATGTGGAAAGATTTGCAAGACGCCTGCAAGATGCTGGGAACTCACAAAGGTCCAGGACCATCGTCGTCCTCCGCCTCCACGCAGCGCTCCAACCAGCCCTTTCAACAACGGGGAACATCGGAAGCCTCATCGGTGTTCTCCCAACTCAACCGGAGGCAAAAATTTCACAATGCCGTCCTCCAAAAAGGAAAATGCATCACCTGCGGCGCCTTTGGCCACTACGCCTCCAACTGCCCCGCAGACTTCGGCCCCCAACCCGGCACCGAACGTCGCCAGCCGGAAGCCCCAGCAACCCAAAAACAACTCTGATGTCAGTCTCACTCAAGCGGAGGAGGAGACACTTGCGGGTAAGGTTTTCTTACAAACTACCTTATTTGAACACCGTGCGTTAGCAGCAACTGAAAGTTTTTGTGGCAACCTAAAACGTAAATGGGTATTTTGGCAGAGCCTGGGAGCCCCAAAAACTATTCTAGAAATTGTCAAAAACGGGCATAAAATCCCACTTGCAGAAAACCCTCCCCATTTTATTCTGCCAAATAACAAAAGCTCTCTTGAGCACGCAGCTTTCGTTCAAAGTGAAATTAATACCCTCCTCGAACAAGGTGTGATCGCACCAGCTCTTTCCGTACCGCACTGTGTGAACCCCTTAAGTGTTGCTGTCCAGCCTTCAAAACTTAGGCTTATTTTAGACTGTTCTATGCTGAATAATTATGTTATTACTACCCACTTTAAAATGGAAGGTATAGAGGTCGCCCTTCAGTACTTTCGCTCGGGAATGCACATGGCCAAGTTTGACCTAAAGTCTGGCTACCATCATGTCGATATGCATGTAGACAGTCAGCAGCTGCTAGGCTTTTGTTGGGAGTCTCAAGGAAAAACTTCATTTTACAAATATCGGTCTCTGCCATTCGGCATCGCCACGGCTCCTTTTGTTTTCACAAAATTATTACGCCAACTAGTCAAAAAATGGCGCAAACGAGGAATCAAAATTGTTCTTTACCTTGACGACGGCTTGCTGTTGGCAGAGACCGAGGCCAAATTAATTGAGCACCTAGTCATAGTAATGCAGGATTTATCGCTCTCTGGATTCGTTGTAAACGTCGAAAAATCAGTGCTAGAGCCAACTCTTATACTAGAGTTCTTGGGGTTTATTTTGAATTCTACAGACTTTACTATCAGTATTAGTGACAGGCGGGTGCTCGGCATCCTCCACAACCTTCAGGCAACAAAGGGTTCACAATTTAGGGCAACACCCAAGCACATACTACGACTAGCAGGAATGATAGTTTCTACCAAACCGGTACTTGGATCAATTTCTCTGATACAGACAAAATCTATGTATAATCAGGTTTGCAGCTCTCCAACCTGGGATGAACCAACAACATGTTCAACCCAGGTTGCCAGAGACATGAAGTTTTTGCTTCAATACCTGCCTAGTCTAAAAACACGCCGGCTCTCACAGTGGAACAAGAAAGTAACACTGTGCTGCGATGCAAGCGGTATAGCAGGCGCAACTGTCTGGGACTGTTACCCATCTCCCAAAGTAGCTTACAAAGCGTTTTCTGTGTTTGAACAAAAACAAAGTTCAACATTCAGAGAGCTCACAGCTGCGCTAAACGGCTTGCAAGCCTTCGCACCGCTTCTAGCCTGTAGTGAGATTAAGCTACACGTGGACAGTCAACCGGCCGTTTTCTGTTTACAGAAAGGTTCCTCGGTAGATTTGTTGCAAGAAATCGTTGTGCAAATTGTTTGTTTGGGCCAAAAATATAGTTTTACACTGGAACCGGCCTGGATACCCCGAAACGAAAACGGAGTAGCCGACTTTTATAGTAAAGTGACCGATTGGGATGACTGGGGGATTGCTAAAAATTGCTGTGAGTCCCTGCAAAATCTATGGGAAACTTGTACAGTGGATCTTTTCGCCAACTCCATCAATCAAAAATGCAAGCGTTTTTATTCAAAATTCTGGTGCGTGTCGAGCAGCGGCATCGACGCCTTTTCTCAAGACTGGTCAAAAAACGTGGCGTGGGCTGTCCCCCCCTTTTCCTTGATTTCTCGCACACTAGCTCATTTCTTGCTCACTGGTCATAAAATGATTCTGATTGTGCCATACTGGCCCTCTGCCCCTTTCTGGCCAAAACTTATGGAACCCGCGGCACAGGCGTGTATTGTCGACCAGAAGGTGCTAACCAATGCAGTATCTGTTATTGTGCCAGGCACACAAAGGTTTTCCTGCTTAAGCGATTTACCACCACAGTTTGCTTTTTTAGCTCTTTGGCTGCAAAATGGCAGAAACGAAACAGTGGAGGCACCGGTCCCAGGGACCAGCAACTGCAAGGGCCCAGGGCCCGACGAAGATTTGACCCCAGGGGTCAACTAGTAAAGTGAATGCTGCTTCTGCCACTGTAAACTCGTTTCCCGAACCCGTTGTTTTTTGTTATTGTTGTTTAAAAATAAAATGAATGTGAACTTGACTTAATCTTTGTCCCATTCAAACACGTATTTGCATGTTGTCTCTTTTAGTAATAAGCACAAAAGTATCATTATGCCGAAGGCACTGAAGGCATAATGACAACTTTTGTGCGAACTGTAATAGACAACATGCAAAGTAGAATCTCATTTGCATACAATATGCAAATTAGCTTTTCATCTGCTGACGCTACGAGCGTCAGCATCATTCAGCGTTTCGGAATTACAGACACTAGTTGCAGTTTTGTGTGGGTAGTGTTTGTTACTACACTGCCTGCAAGCCGGAAAGTACCGCATCGTACTTTATTGTACCCGCCCTCCCACCCTAACAGTATGCAAAAAAAAGAATTTTTTGTCTTTTTTTCAGAAATATTCTCAGATTCACCCTGGCTTCAAGACTGCAGACACCACTCGCCGGCGTCGGCAGCAACCTTTTTCCTGTACGTCCTGCGGGCTCTAGCTCCCAGCACGCTTCATTGCTATCTACGAATTATCCAGAACTTTCTAGTCTATGCCAAAAACATTCTTGGCCCCACGCGCACATTCCCTGCATCCATTCAGACCGTGGCACACTACATCACCTACAAAGTCCAGTCCGGTGATTCAGCCAAAGGGCTTCCCCAGATACTCGCAGCCATCAAATGGGCCCACTCTGCCGCCGGAGTCCCGGACCCCACAACCAACAAGCTCATCTCCCTAATAACCACAGGTCTCCATCTCTCAACAGCTAAACCAGTCACCCGAAAACACGCAATTTCAAAGCAGGAGATTCATTTGATCACACGCGCCCTGGGCCATTCCATGGCTTCTCCCAAGGAACTTAGAGATCTAACCTTCTGCGTTTTGGCTTTTGCCGGTTTCTTACGGTACTCAGAGCTGGTAGAAATCAAGTGCAACCATCTGTCGTTCGCTGCTGATGATTCTTATGTAGTCATCAACATTCCAAAAGCTAAAACGGATCAATTTCGACAAGGGAAAAAGGTCTACATTGCAGCGACTCTGACAGATGCTTGCCCCGTTACCCTAATCCGTCGTTACACCCTCGTGGCTAATCTGAATTTGAATTCGGAAGCCTATCTGTTTCAGCGACTAATCTACAGTGGGCGCTCCAAGCGATACTCGCTTGGCGGGAGCCAACTGACCTACAGCGCCGCGCGCCTCCTAGTGAAAAAGGCAGCAGCGAAAATTGGCCTACCGCCTTCAGCGGTCGGTACCCACAGCTTTAGAGCCGGTGGGGCTACGGAAGCTGCCGCCGCCCGCGTGTCAGAACGACTCATTTCTCTTCATGGACGTTGGTCGTCCGATAGGAGCAAGAATATGTATATTGAAGAGAGCTTAGCCGCACGGCTCTCCGTTTCTAAACGTATTCTTGCTTGAATATTGTCTGTGAATTCCAGTAAAATCGCAAATCATTCAAACACGTATTTGCATGTTGTCTCTTTTAGTAATAAGCACAAAAGTATCATTATGCCGAAGGCACTGAAGGCATAATGACTAGAAATAGCCGTTAATGACCGGCTATAGCTCGGCTATTGCCGGCTTAAAACGGTGTTCCAGCATGAAAGCTACAGATTGAAAAAATTTGTGTGCCCTGGTCAGAATCGAACTGCCAACCAATCGGTTACCAGTTCAACTGCTTTCCCATTGAGCCACAGGCCACCTGAAAGCCTATCAATAAACTATCTATATAAATAGATCAATTACACAGTTCAGTGTCATGCTAACAGAGTTACAGGTGACGTCAGAACATGGTCACTATGTGTAAAACAATTATTTTTTGCCACGGGGTGTCCCGCCCCCTTTTTCTATAATTCAATTATTGCTCAATATACCTACATTTTTACTGTGCCCCATTGGAGCAAGTTTGCGTCGTTCGTTCAAAACCTGCAGTTATTGCCAATATTTTAGATGACTTGGTGGCTTAGCGACAGAGTGTACGCTTGATAACCATAAGGTCGGTGGTTCGATTCCACTACTAAGTCATCTTCATTTTGTATTTTTCATTTTTCGTTTTGGACGTTGGAAAAATCGCCAATGCTGGCAGCAGCTATAGCCGGCTATTTCAGACCAGTGTATTTGTAACGGCTATTGGCGGCTATAGCCGAATCGCCACTTCTAGGGGGTCTCTACTTGATTTCAAAAATAGCCATAGTCTGGCTATAGCCACGTTTCTTCAGTCAAACCTTGGCCATTTGAAAATCGCTAAAATAGCCACGGCGAGCTATATCTGTGGCGAATCAGCACAAGTGGAACAAGCCCAACCTGCGGCAAAACCTTCAGTAAGTATTAGGAATTATGTTCAAGTAAGCTGACCAGCAGGTCAGCTAAAACCTGTTGTGCAGCAGATAATTATCTTATTGTAAAATGTGTATGCAAAAGTTCAATGCGTTTTTATGCAATCTTACAATAAGTTGTTTATGCAAAAACTGGAAAGAGTTTTAATTATCTAACAACAAATTATGTAGGAATGGGTTGTTTTGATGAGTGAGAAGTGTATTCATTCTTTAATGACCAAAAATGACTACAGTTCGCAGGAAACATAAGATGCTGCCAACAAAATTATCTGGTCAAATGTTGGTACTATCAGCAATGTGGCACACGCGCACTATGTGACACACATGAACTAAACAAACGCACATTGACATTTTTCCAGCTTACAGTGTAACTTTTGCACTAGACAATGATGTGACGCTCGCGCAGTAGCTCTAATATGCAAAGCAAACTAACGCACAGACGTACATTGCACTACAAGCCCAGTGTATTCCGCCAGAAATCAAAATTAGAGACCTGTTGTGCTGTGGCACAACAGGAAAAATAGCCACTGCTGGCAGCAGCTATAGCCGGCTATTTCAGACCAAACAGTGTATTTGTAACGGCTATTGGCGGCTATAGCCGAATCGCCACTTCTAGGGGCAGCGATTCAAATATAGCCATAGTCTGGCTATAGCCACGTTTCTTCAGTCAAAACTTGGCCATTTGAAAATCGCCAAAATAGCCGCGGCGAGCTATATCTGTGGCGAATCAGCACAAGTGGAAAAATAGCCACTGCTGGCAGCAGCTATAGCCGGCTATTTCAGACCAAACAGTGTATTTGTAACGGCTATTGGCGGCTATAGCCGAATCGCCACTTCTAGGGGGTCTCTACTTGATTTCAAAAATAGCCATAGTCTGGCTATAGCCACGTTTCTTCAGTCAAAACTTGGCCATTTGAAAATCGCTAAAATAGCCACGGCGAGCTATAGCCGCGGCGAAACAGTCTACCGTCGGCAATATGTGCTAAAAATCGCCACAGCTATTGCCGGCTATTTTAGACAAATCCGTGTACAATAATTGGCTATAGCCGAATCGCCGTTTCTCCGAGGCATCTAAAAAACCGTAATACATGGGAAACTTACCACCGTATGCAAATAATTAGCTCAAACGCATTTGTCAATTTTTCACAGCAGATGATCAAAATTTGTCCTTGTCCCTGTCCCTGTGTCTTTAAGGACAAGTATGAACCGGGCGTGAGGGTTTTCACTGGCTGAACTCGACTGTTGTTCAGTCCACTTGTAGGTTATCAGCTCAGTGCAGTAGACAGGCGGTTTGTGGTAATAGTTATCAATGTTTGTGTAGATGTCGCGTGTAAGCGTACACAGACACAGGATAATTATCTCCCCACTCCTATGCGCTATTTGAGCAATTCTTGAGTCCAGCTAAAAGCTTGCCCGCATATCCCATTGTATTTTTCAACGCTTATTCTCCTTGAATTTCTTGTATGACCCCCGGGCCCTGGGTTCCCTTTCATGTTAAATCCTGAAAATACTCAAATATTATTGGTGTTAGCATAGCCTAATATATACCTACGTTTATATTTGGTGGTGTTCGTAATATCTGTTATAATTTGTGTGAAATTCTAACTGTATCTGTATTCTTAAGTTTTGTATTTGGATACAAGTAATTTGAAATTTTGTAGTTATATTTTAAATGAATATAAATTTTATATATGAACTAAATTTTAAATTCGATACTTGTTGCCGGAAGCCACTATTGTGCGGGAAAGAAATAGGGCTGGGCACGGTTACACGGTACGAACCGTGTACACGCGTGTAACCGTGTACACGCTAAGCTAAGCGTGTACACGGTTAGGGGTCACTATCCGCGGTTACTTAGCGGTTACAGCGTGTACACGTTAAGACACAGTAACCGCGGATACTGTAACCGTTCCTACTCTAAACGGATAGTGTAACCGGTTACTCTAAACGGATAGTGTAACCGGTTACTCTAAACGGGTAGTGGAACCGGTTACACTATCCGTTTTCCGACTTCGTGTACCCGTTAAGAAAAATGTTCGTTTGGCTGCTGGATTTATGTATTACTTCATATACGCATGTGTGTGCAAGCTATATTCTTCAAGATATATAAAGCCATTTATACTGACAGCTCAGCATTGTCCCAGTAGCTGATATGGTAGCTTGCTGGTCTGCAGATCTAGAGATGGGTGGTTCGTATCTTCCCTTGGTCATTCCTCCCCCTCTGCTTCTTGACGTTTAGTAACCGTGTAACCGTTTAGTAACCGTGTAACCGTTTAGTAACCGTGTAACCGTTTAGTAACCGTGTAACCGTTAGTAACCGTGTAACCGTTTACACGGTTAGTATCCGTGTAAACGGCTACACGGATACTTAGCGTGTACACGGTTACACGGTTACACGGATAATTAGCGTGTACACGCGGATAATTGCAGTAACCGTTAGTTAGCGTGTACACGCGGTTACTAGCCGTCGAAACTAACCGTGTACACGGATAGTGATTTTGTAACCGTGCCCAGCCCTAGAAAGAAACCTTTTACGCCTATCGCACACTCACATATGTATATATATATATATATATATATATATATATATATATATATATATATATATATATATATATATATATATATATATATGTGGTGTTGGTCAAGACTTTGTGGTATATATTTACATTCCGTAAAAAATATGAAACGTTCTTGTGTGGTGACGTTTGTCTTTAAATAAATAAAATATAATGCGTATTTAGTTTTGTTTAGTAGTCAGCAGTACTGTTGTTTTGATACTATTTTGATACTTTTGATATAAATATGATACTTGGGTATCAATACTTTTGATACCGGTATCAATACTAAAATTGGTATCAAAAGTACCTATCATATTTAAATTATGGTATCATATTTAAATTAGGTACTTGGTATCATATTTATTTAAATTTTTTCCGAGTATAAAATATCAAAAGTATCATATTTAAATTCAAGGTATTGTATTTATAATTTAAATTCGAGGCATCATATTTATTTATACCATATTTAAATTTCTTCCAAGTATCAAATATCAAAAGTATTTTATTTAAATTATTTGGTATCATATTTAAATTTTTTCCAAGTATCAAACATCAAAATTATTTTATTTAAATTCCAAGTATCATATTTATATCATATTTAAATTATTTTGCGGTATCAAAACAACAGTAGTCAGCAGTGCATAAAAAATCATAACGAATTAGTTTGCTGATCTGACCAAAAGTACACAACAACTAATTCCAGTTAGAAATACAGATTTAACATGAACTTTCTGCAAACTTAAGTCCAACTGAAACAAAGAAGTATCCCGAGGAATATTGTAAACGTTTTGTGCTGTTACTACAGTCTGTGTGTCTATTACCTGCTTCCAAAAAGCAACAGCTACAGATTACAGAAAAACTTAAATTTACGAATGTAATTTCATCAGTAAACATGGAAGTTCAATATGATTAATCTTCATTTAATAACTTCATAGCCTTCCAAGTTCCTATTGCCTTCAGATTTTGCAGTTTATTTGGCTGCAAAAGGAGACGCTTATTTTGGGTACTATGTACACTACATGAGAGGGTAATCGCTGGCCCGACAGGTTTACGATGGCCTGTGGCCAATGTACTTAAAAATAAATGCTTGATGCTTACTGAATAGTTTTGCCGAAAACTTAGCTTGTTGTGAAGCAATGCTCGCAGTAATTCAGTGTGCTCGTGACTCGTGAGGCTTTGAGCTTCACATTTGCATGTACATAAACAAATTCTACCTATTTGACATGGAAATAATTCTAACGCAATTTTTCTCAGCTTCTCAAATCGCCAGCACTTCTAAAGGCTTATAATCCATCAATCAATTAACCTGCAAAAACACACAAGTCCATTATAATATTTTATGTACTGTTAAAGTCCATGCCGATTCGATTACTAATACGAATACGATTCATCCAGAAATCACACAAGAAAACATTGCCACGAGAAAACACATTATACCGACAAAATAAACCAAAACCCGCTGCTGATCGATAGCACGCAAACACAACATTCAAATTCAGTCAGTCACCAACCCGACTTAGTCTAACGCCAACACAAAGACTCCCAGATTTAGCTGATTAAAAAACGTACGATAAACTGAATTAGATTGATTGGATTTACTTTAGTCAACCTACCATGAGTGACATATTACTAAATTTATCGCGTTTATACAAACGTTTATTAAAAAATAACTTTGCGTGATAAAGATTAGATAATCAATTCCAAGCTTAAAGTTTTCACTCCAGCTGCTAGACAACTGCAAAAATTAAAAATATGAACTTGCCACACCAACGCAAACTGTGTTAAATAATTGGTCTAATATCAATATCTTTCGTTTATTCAACATTCTATAGAAAATTAAGGCCACTCCAGTGCGAATATTTTGTTCTCACACTATGTAGCTAGGTAATGGTAAAACTAGGTATTTGGTTCCTTCTGAGCTGTAGTCGCACGAATCAAGGCTAAAATTACACGTTTGAATCCCTGTTAATATACAATTGCACATCAACAATGCTATCTTCTGTCTGTGAACGCAATCCAGGAGCCCTGAGTCGACCGCATCAGGAAGGAAAAAACTACACCAACAGTTACATCAAATTACACCTATCGATACTTCCAAACGTTGCAGAAGCAAATGATGCTGTTATTTTACACTAACAAAACTATCAATGAAAGTATAAACCATAGATGCACATAGGGGACCGGAGTAGGTGGGGCACCTCAGCCACCCACCCCCCCAAGCGCCCCACCACCCCTGATGGCCGAAAAAGTGCACCCAAATAGAGTAAAAAACCGCCAAAATTTTGCGTCTGCGGCCAAAAATTAGCTAATAATCGAAAAACAGCAAAATTTTTACGGCTTTCGCCAAAAAAAAACAAACCAGGTACCCCCCTCGCCGATTACGCTCGTGCTTTTTTAGTACATATAAACCCATCCATAACGACGACTACGGACAGATCGACAATTACAGCCGTAAGTCCGTTCAACCGGCAAAATCTTCATCAAGTCAAGACATCAAAAATAGATAACGCATATGTCTAGTGGATGATTTTGCCCGGCCGACTGCTCACACGGTGTATGTGGGAATCTACCGAAATTTAGATACAACAATTTATAAAATTTATATCCAACAATTTAGAATTGCCACTTTTAGAGTCAAAATAAGAGGTAATGAGCACTACGCATTTTGCAGATGCAGGCCACAGATTTTAAATAGGTAATGACTACAGAATAGAAGACATATGAACAGATTTAAAAGCCAGAACACAAAGGCGGGATACCTACTATTACTAAACCTACAAACAAACACAATTTGAAGAAAATTAGTTTCGCGTAATGAGAGTTACGATTATGTAAAATATCAACAGTGCAAAATCAAAGCAAACCATAACCATATATACCAAAACGAAAATATTTAAGCAAAGGATCAGAAACAGCAAAAATTCAAACTAAAGAAACACTGGAAAAACGAAAAAGTAACTTTTGAGATAAGCAAAGCGCCTACTACCCAAGGGCATCTTTTTTAAAGTTTATCTGAATTTTTGCGCCAACAAAAACAGAACATAACTACAAGAGAAATTACAGAAAAATACAGGAACACAGAAACCTAAATTAAGAAACACAGCAAAAAGCAAGGTTGGGGATGACTGGTACCAAAACAAAAAATTATTAGAATAAGCATATATATAATTAGTATATAATATATAGTATTGTAATGATGGAATACTTGATGTTAGTAATGTTTACAAAATTGTACAAGTAATACTATGTACATATAAAAACGTTAGTAGTGCTGCTAAGAACAAGTATAGATAGAAAAATACAAAATCATAACACGTATTTACACAAATTAGTTTAACTTCAACAACAAAACAAAGAATCAATTTCAAAATAGTAGCAAACAAATAGCCTATTCTAATACAGATATTATGACGACTGTGTTATTCAACTCAGCGCGAAACAAAAAACTGTTCGTTACATTTAAAAAAATATTACGATTGAAAATTTGAAAAAGCATCATTCTTTAGGCACCCCTGGCAACACGCCGATCAAATCTACTTCCACAGTTTGTACAATTACTATAAAACAAGACACAAAACACAACTACAATCACATATTATTGACACACGCACACTCACTAAGCAAAAATCACAAAAGCAAGGTTACAGCAACTAGTACAAGTCAACCAAACCAAGGCAAATTGAAATAGAAGTTTACCCACACCAAAGGTTAAGTCATATTACATTACGTTCGAAACCGATAAAAATTTTAATTTTTCTTAGATATGGGAAAAATGTAGAATTTCAAAGATTTGAGTGCTACAAACACCTGGAATGCTAAATTGGTAAGACCAAGAGTACATAATAGCGTCTCACTCTATATAGAAGAAGAGTGAGACACTCTCCCCCCCTCGGGGGAGGGTTTGGTCCCAAAAAAAAAAATAAAAAAAAAAACCCAAACCCCCCGCGCCAGCCCACCCGCCCCCACGCCCCCCCCCTTGGTAAGACTTTTCAGTTAAGTAATGGACGTAAACTAGTAAACACAAATCGACTAGAAATATATACAAGATACAGTTTTTGAACTGCGATGAAAAAGAACACACACTGATATACATATTCTATACTCTGAACTCTTAATATAGCTAAAGACAAACGATAAACAAGACAAATATATGCACATAAACGAAACAAACATAACCACACAACACCACAGAAGACTGAAAAAGTTTAAATCAACTTTTTAAAAGCTGACTGAACGTTTACAAATTATACTCTACGATTACAGTTGCCTTTCACTTACAGCAACTGACACAATAATATAAGTATTTTATACAATAAATGTGACAAAACAATATGGACAAGGACAAGAACGAGTATGAGTAGACCAGGGCTGTAATTTCATTCGCAAGATCACATACCACGTCAAACTTAAGTTAACCGTTAACTAACTTTTTCGTGCTCTTAATTTATCTAACCAATAAACTACCTTAATATTAAAGCCTGACCTATAGTAAAGTCTGACCAAAAATTGCCGAACCCTGAGACAAATCAGGTGGCGTGACTTTTGTGACTACTCGCTGTACTCTTGATGATTGCAATTCGTTCTATCCGTAATGAAATCGCGTGTTTTATTTTATCGCAGGGTCCAGCATTTTTTTCAATCAGACTTTCAATTACATATGTGAGAATTAACCCAATGGCCCATCTGGGGGTTGTTGCACCAACTTACGAATCTTACAATTGTAACAATTGTAAGTGGAAAATCAGATGATTCGTAATGAAATTGCATAATGAATTCGTAACGAATCACCTGATTTTGCACTTACAATTGTTACAAATTGTAAGATTTGTAAGTTGGTGCAACCACCGCCAGTTCTCATCAGGTACCAACACCAAAATGCCCAAAGCCAAAACTACCACCACTAACGCTACACGGGTAATATCGAACAAGTGTAGTGTACAGCAAGTCTAGGCTTATGAACTTCAAAAGGGTTCCAAAAAGATTTATATCAAGCCTAATTTTGAGTACACTATTGCACAATAATATATTAATTCACAATTTCACATATGTAAATGCTTCAGCATTTTATGGTAACTAGGCTATAATACAATCTGTAAAGAATACGGAATATGAATTTTTGTTCAAACATGTTCAAGAAAGTGACTTGGTAAAACTAGTGAAAATAAACGTTGCAAATTTTAGGAATTTGAGCCCATAAAGGATACCTACATAATGGCGAAATATGTTGCGATAGTTGGCACAATAGTTTCTGAAACTGAAAAGTTTCTCGACAATTAACTTGATAACTCCACAAAATAAAGTGCACTGTTAATAATATCAAAGTTACAAATAAGGCCACTTCAGCAAAGTAAACTAACCAAAGTAAAAGCTAAATACAGCAAAATTATCAGAAACAAGGTACATATTACAAAATTAACATTACTATTATTCACTCTTGTTACTATCAAGCATACATAATGAGTATAACCCTGTTTCCACTCGCAAGATTAGAAACACGGCATTAGAGGCATTACACAGTACCAGTCTAAAACCGACCAAAACTTGACACTGCCATAATCAGCCTCCTACAGACCGGTTCGTACTCATCTCTGTCCTTGTCCCTATCGTTTTGATCTCTGTCCTTGTCCCTATCGTTTTGATCTCTGTCCTTGTCCCTATCGTTTTGATCTCTGTCCTTGTCCCTATCGTTTTGTCCTCAAGCGACTCCAAGAAAACTGCCTGTACAAATAAGCGAAATTTTCGCATGGATAAATTTGGGTGGTCACTTGCAAAGCGTATGCACAAAAATTGGTGAAAAGCTTGTAGCAATTTTCACAACAGCTGAAAAAATTTGCCCTTGTCCCTGTCAAGATGTACTAAAGGACAAGTATGAACCGAGCTTATCCCAACCAAAAATTGTCGGCTAGCCACCTAAACTTTGTGAGTTTACAGAACATTAATTGTATGAGACTGATTAATATAATCAGTTAACCGACAAGCTTTAGTGGTGGATAATTCTGGCAGGCGCTCATTATGATCAGCTACCACCAGTTTATGTGGGGCGGGGCTGATTCTGGTCGTGTTTATTTCGATCGCTGGTGTTTTCAGCATCTGTCTAGTTGCCAAGCTGTACAATGTGAACAGTGTCATACTAATCTCCCTATGTACTCTTGCTAGTATACACAATTATATCTAAATAATTGAAAAAACATGTACAAAATAGCCATCAGAGTTACACAGGCTACACACGAAGTTACACAGGCAAGCTAATCATACGAATGTATACACTGATTATACTGTATTATACATACCTAATAGTGGATTCATAATTACAGTTCATCGAACAAAGCTAAACTTCGATCCCATGTAATTATAAATCCATCATACAATTTCCGCCAATCTACCTATACACCTGAAATAAACAACAATAAAGACATTGATCAATATTCAGCACATACAAACAAATCCGAAGAACAGCGCAACAAAAAAATAAACCACGCCATTCGCCATATGATGTTGTTACTACAGTAAAAAGTACGTAATGAGTGATAAATTCGACTTTTCTTAGTTTGAAAATTTAATTTTCAATTCCAAATCATCTTTGGTTCAGCTCGACAAGCATAAAAAATGTACTGTAACTCATATTGTACTTTTTGTAACTGATAAAATCAACACACAAAACTGCAACACAAACACATATTTCACACCAATACGACAAAGTACTACTATGCTCAAATTACATGTATAAAAACAGCAAAAATACAGTATGTAAAAAAAGTAAGCAACAATAAACACGAACAAAACAAATACTATTGACACTTAGGTACGTAAGAAGAAACTGAAAACTGACGAATAATAATAATAATAATAAATGAGTACAGACATTATTCCAGCAAGGGCATCGTGAACGCAGAGCGAGACTTGGCGACGACATGGATGGTTTCCGATCAGTCGGTTAACAAACAGGGCAGGGAGGCAGGTGCGTTAATAAAGTTTATAAAGTTAATAAAGTTAATAAAGTTTTTAGACAGTGGAGTTTAGTCTTCACAACCAAAGTCACAGTAACCTACTAATTTGCCAAACTACCAAAGCCTTGAATATTTGGCATTAAAGCAATACACATTCTGGCATATTTTTAGATGGGGGCCCCGTCATTTGGTCCGGAGCCCTCCCCCATTTTGGTCGCGCCCTCCCACCATTTTGAGCCCCCTATTTCAGACGGGGAGCCACCCATAAATGAATTTTTTCCGGAAGGACGTTCTAGCGACTTCGTACCTGTAGCAGTGTCGCTTTGGTAGGTTTTTGTGTCCTTTTTTTGATAAGTTAAGCATCAGTGTAGCTATAACAACGTATAGAAACGCAACCTTTAACGTATAAATACAATTTTTCTGCCAACCCCCCTCCCACAAAAATTTCACCCAAAATATGCTAGAACATGGTCTTAACGACACAGACTTTCGAGTAATTACTAATCAATATAAGTACAATCAGTACAAGACGAATATGCTCACAGGGAACGCCCCAAACTCTGCCTTCCCGGACTCCTTAACCGACTGAATGTAATTATAGTAATGATTTTTGCTGCAAAACCATTTTCATTTTTTCACCGTCATTCAAAAGTTCAAGCTACAATTATACAAATTTAAATTCTTTCAAAAAATAAATCAATATTTGCAGCAAAATAAATGTTTTCATAATCGAAAACCATCACTGATTCCATGCAATCACTTATAACAATAACTGAATAATGATTTCAAAAACCCAGCAAATATTTGGACAAGCCTTCACAGCAGTCTAGCAGCACTCCGTATAGCGATTTTCTTATCGCTTAACAAAATCGGGACCTGGTTAGCAGATTATTGACGAGCCAACGAAGCGACCCCCGGGGTCTGGGTGTGGGGACCGGGGGGGTTGCCCAGGGGGGGCGGTAGGCCGGCAGCCGTGCGGGGGGGTTGTTGCCGAGCCAGGGCTGCCTCTAGTTCCTCCAATGAAACTGGTTTACGGGGGTTCAGAGGAGGGGGCTCGGTGGTAGGGGGCGGGTTACGAGCAGCCAGCATGGGGTGCATGGTGGGGGGTGCCTTAGGACCCCCTGCAGACGAGGGGGGCATGGGGGGCAGGGGTCCAGGGGCGGCCCCGCCAGCTTGCATGGCTTGCATGAGTTTGCGAAAATCAGAGGGCGGCCCCCCCTGAGACCCACCGCCGGGACTGATGCCCCCCGGGCCGACGCTGTTGGCAACTGCTGCAGCCGGAAGGGGGGGCGGCAGGGGCAGACTCAGCGGGGCTGTGCTCATCATGGGACCCCCCTGTTCGGCTGCTACTTTGGCCGCACGTGAGACAGCCTCGTGCTGCAAGCTTTCCACTAGAGCCGGTGGCAGGCCGCCTGAAAATATTGTAACAAATGGTATGTTAGTTAACAAAATGTTTTCAATAACAAATATTTTTGCATAACAAAAAATGCGATCGTCGTGAGTGACAGCCACTATAGATTCAACGAACTAAAAGTATCGTTATCTTCGACTTTTATAGAAACCGTGATGATCATAAAACTGGAAACACGGCCTAATAGTTAACAACAGACTGAAATTGTGCAAGAGCACACTTTGATGATTGGCTATTATAAAAATTCAGTGTAGTGGCTTGATTTTATCGTTATTTTCGACTGAAAAGACAAACAGCGGGAAGTGTAAATAGTTAGGGTCGACTCCTACTTACAGCAATATTTGTCCGTTTTAAATATAAACCAATAAAGCCGAATATATCCATAATTATCTATTTGATCTGATCCGATCTATAAGTCATAACAGTGACGTGATTTTAACTTTACCCACTTATCACGACTGTACGCATCAATAGACAATGGTTCACCTGTGGGCGGCAAGGGTGGTGCGGTGCCAGGAGCAGGTTTGCCCGGGCCCCCTCCCAACTGCAGCCCCAGCTGGAACTGGTAGAGCAGTGCGGCCTGTTGCTGTCTGGCCAGGGCGGCGGGATCCAGGGGGGCCGCGGGAGGGGCGCCAGGCCTCTGCTGTTGCTGCATCAGCTGGTGCTGTACCTGTGCTAAAACACAAACACTACTCAGCTCTGATTCTATTAGGCAATAATTAGGCTATTAATTAGGCAATGTAACTGGTTCAATTAGGCAAAGAAGCTGTTAGGCAATCCTAGGTTACTAGGTTTGTTATTAGGTTTGTATATTATAAGTTGATAAATCTAAATACAGCAATATCAAGTAGGCAGAACAGTGCAGGTTAATACATTGCACAACACTGAGCAACTTTTTGCGAAATCGAAAAGGTTAGAAAGTTGATCTTCAAAAACATGCAAAACACTACAGAAAATTCTGAACAAATTTCATATTAATGGTAAAAACTAACACAATGGTAATACACTAAAGCAACACAAAGATCATTATTTCATTATTCCAAGTACGGGCCGAGTTATCGTTTCCCAAAAATTCGTTTACGCGCACTTGGCAAGATATCACAGACCACAATAATGGCCTGATATCTTTATATGAACGTAATCAAGGCCATATCAGATGTTACTGCTACAATATTTTCACATGCCTTGAATGCCTTTATTTCATGACACCCACTAACATAATAATGGCAATAAAAATCAGCTGTAAACTCACAAATACCTCTGATGGCCTGCATCAGAAGGGCAGGATTATTGTGAATGGGGGGCATATTGTGAAGCATGGGATGCGGCGGCATCACGAAGGGGGGACCTGTGGGAGCTGGGGCGGCCGGATTGGCCCCGGGAATGCCCGCAGGGGGGGCCGCTTTGGAGGGTACCGGGTTAGCAGCAGAGACGGGGGGCGGAAAGCGTGACTGGGCCGACACAGGTTGGTGCTGTTGTTGTTGCTGCTGCTTCAGTTGCTCCAATAGACGCGCCTGTTGTTGTTGGTAGAGTTTCTGGGCTTCCAGTGGATTGGGCACCACCTGACTGCCACTGCCAGCGGGCGTCGGCTAAACAAGACTATTAAGAACTTAATGTGAAGTAAGATAGACCCTCTGGAGTACTTAAAGGGATTTACGACAGCTCATCATCGGCCAAGTAGCTCAACTGTGGAGCGCTGGTCTACAGATCCATAAATGGGCATCTAAACCCCCCTGAGTCATTCTGATGATGATGCTGTCTTTCTTTCTGTAAGAATCCACCCTTCCTTTCTTGACATTATTAAACAAGCAAAACACTGAAGGTCCGGGCTAACAGAAACGTTCTCAAGAAAATGAACATTGCGCAAACTCGAAAAATTCCAACCGAAATCTTACTCAAGATTGTTCGACTGACGTCACCTAAACGCAGGGGGTGGGATTCACAAAGCGCGTTTAAACGCAGTCTAAGTTAGACTGCGTTTAAACGCAGTCTAAAACGTTGGTCTAAGTTAAACATGATTCACAGAGATTGATATGATTAGTGTGTGTCACCTGATTTTTATGTTCTATTTCAATTGAAACCTTGTCTAACTTAAACGAACGTTTAGACCGAGTCTAAACGTGATTCACAAAGCCCGTTTAAGTTAAACGGACTCGTTTAACAAAATTCTTTATTTGATTCTTTTTTCAGTTCTATTTCAGAACATTTTGCTTAAATACGTACCGACAATGCTACTAATTTAGGTAATAAATACTTTTCAATAAAAGTTAATTTGAAATTCAAGTTAATTACGTAGTTAAAAAGAAAATTTGACAATTGGTAAATAAGATAATTAATTTACTATTTAACATACAATTTTATTAATTAAAAATTGACATTAATTGAAACAATTACAACAACAACAACCCTTAAAAATACCTAAAACTTACGCTATCTTATTGCAAGTTAAAATAACAGCAAATAATAAAATAAAGATGAAGCAACAGCATTAAGCGATAATAATGAGAACAGTTTATAGTTGGTATGATTATGCTTAAAGCTCAATGCCTATTATTATTTATTATTATTAACTATTACTTCAGTAATTTTTGTAATTTTTAATCATTTTTATCAATTTAAGATAATTAGGTAGTTGACTTTACTAACTTTAGAGCTTTATAAACTGTTAATAGCAAAAATGAATAAGTAAACAGTATGGTAAACAAAGTTTTTCTATTATAAAACTAGATCATCCACATTAAGTGTCATATGAACGTATACTAGCAGCTAAGAAGTAAAATAGACATGATAATACACGATATTGTTAGCCTATAAGTTGAATAAAAACTAATTAAAACTATAAAAGTAAAAAATGTTAAAAAATACTTATGTAAACTAATGAAAAAATACTTAGACTAACCTTAGACTAGCCAAAAGGCTAGTCTAAATTCAACACTAGCGGGCGTTTAAGTTAAACGAACGTTTAACTTAGACTGAGCTCGTGAATCAGGAATAGAACGTAATCAAATTTAGAACACGAAAATAGAACAAAATTTACACGCTAATCATATGCAGACTTAGACTGGGTCTAAACGTTCGTTTAGCTAGACTGCGTTTAAACGCAGTCTAAGACTTAGACTGGGTCTAAGTTAAACGCGCTTTGTGAATCCCACCCAGGAAGTTTATCCAGATACACTGAAAGATTAATGTCATTGAGAAATTTGAGATAGCTACACAATTTACCATAGAATTGCTAGCGCTAAAATGGTATAAACTATCAATCATGGAGCGTTGTTTATTTTTCGTTTATATTAATTTCATTAATGCTTGGAAGATGTTGGTTTATTTATTATCAAACATCAAAGACAATTAGTTCAACACAGGCTGTTCGACCAGTATGTCACTGCTCGACAAGACAGTATCCGCACCATGACTTGTTGATGATATCCCGGTTGTGCGGCCAGAATTGGCTTTCCTCTGGGCGACGCGTCTAGTCGTGGCGAGATCCCGGAACCATCCAAGCCATTATCTATAACCACAACCATATTCATTAAACTAACTTGATGGTTTGCTTAACCTAACTGTTTATTAACCAATCAACGCTGGTCAAGGAAACAATTATAGCAACAGGAAAGCGGAGAAGGACGAGTTGAACCATACGCGGGCAGGTAGCGAATTCTGGGGGTGGTGAGCCACCGGAGGGGTGGAGGTGAGTGCGGAGCAACTTTTCAGCCCATTTTCTATCGTGAGCCACCATTTTTGCTTTGTGAGCCGCTGATCTTGCCGTCGCGAGCTACCATCCAAACATTCTGGGGGGTGGGGGCGAATCATTTATCCAGGGGGGGGTAAGCTTGCCATTTGTGGGTGGTGTCACCCCCCCCCCCCCGCCCATGTATGGTCAGCGTGTCACCACCCACCATGAGTGCTAGTGTTGACGGTCAAGTTGACTTTCGGTGACACAGGGGGCACGCGTCCATGCAGCTGTTTCAGCACGGCCGTGGGCATGAAGGGGGGGCTTTGCGTGACGCCGTCCACACCAGCCCCTCCCTGCTTACGCAACAATTCCTTCTCCTCTTCTCGTCGCGACATCAGTGTCTAAAATGGGAACTATTTTCACACGTTGAAAGATTAAACACAGTTAGAATGGATATCGCAAACGTGGCTCTAAACCATGGTTTAACGTACGTTTCAATAATAATGATTAACACATAACTTCGTTAAGAAATATTGCCTGATTCGTTACGAATAGGTAAATTTTCTGGAATCCACGTTTTAGCTCAGTTGAAATTTGACACCTGCAACCCCGCAAGCCTCCCAAATCATATTATGAAAACGTACGTAAAACCAAGGTTTTATAAAACCACCTTTGTGAAATCCACCTTTATAGTCGAGACCATAATTAAGGAAAGGACACAATGGCAGGGTTGGCAGTCTCGGTCTCGGTCTCGTAAAAAACCCGAGACTAGGCTGGTCTCGGTCTCGGTCTCGGTAGGAAAGCCGAGACCTGCCATAGGGTGGTCTTGGTATTTCAGATGAGACTTGAAGTTTCAAGCATAAAATGGTCAAAACTGTCTGCTCAAAAATGTCAGTTCACCGGTAACTTTGGCTAACTTCAAGTTCAAACTTTGTATATCAAATCAAGCTAGATTTTTCAACTAAAGTTTGAGGTAGAATGGGTTGTCTGAGTTAGCGATGTTGCATTAATTGTATGTAGAACCTCTCAAGCATATATACATATGTTAAACGAGAATAATAGTGACCATCATTAATCAAATAGTGCTAAGTTCGTCGCTGATTTGTAACTAAAAATTTCTTCTGCAACTTTACTAAGCGCAAATAGGGTGGCAGTTTAATTGAATGTCTTGACCCTCAACCTTTAAGGTGGTAGTGTCGCCAAAGCAGTTTTGCTCATAGGTTGCAAAACGAGAGCTTTTTGCTTTGAAATTGTACGTTCACTGAGAAACTAGTGAAGTGCCATATGGTATCAAATAAATACTGCCAGACACCAGACTACCAATATCTACCAATATTTTGAACCAATCACCATTTGTGAGCCAGACATCACACAATAGAGATATAAAAGTTCAAAAAATCGAGGCAGATATCAGATTGGCCAGCTTGTGAAGTACATGTAATGTTTTGACGCACAGTTTTTTCCAACAAATAAGAAAAATAAAAAATGAAGGTTCGTTTTTCTTTTGATTTTAAAATAAGTGTCTAAATTTTTCACAATTTATCATTATTGCTGTGAGTACTTCACAGTTTACGCACATTTTCACAGTTCAAACAGGTATTACTCCGCAACCACTGAAACAATTTGCACTAAATTCTGTGTGCATAAACTAGAACATATGTGCTTTTAGTCTGTGTAAAGAATTTAAACAGAAAGTTTTTTAATTGTGACGAAAATATCAAATGTGAATAGGTTTTCAAAACGTCATTTTTCCGACTTTGCGGCTTCACTGCTAACTGTATGCTGCATCAATTTTGCTGAAACTTGGCAAAAATATTTGCCTTGAAACATATTTTTAGAATATATAAATAACAATGACCTATCTTTCACTGAAAGTTTTATAGTCGCGCAAAATCGACTGCTTTCGCGACATTACCCCCTTAAACGCATGTCCAAACATTACGTATCTGAAAAACCTAGGCACAATCAAATGTTTTTTGGGCTATGGGAGTGGTTGTGGCATCAAACTTTCCCCCAACATAACTGTGTCAGCGGGAGAAACTTTTCCGGTCCGTGATGATGCCCATATCAGAACTTCTGATAGTGGCACCACTGCACCAACACGAACGATTCTACGCTGGCACCTGAGCCAGACTGCCAAAGTGTACACTCATACAACCTGACCTAATGGTCACTTTTTTGTAACTTAATTACCAATTTTTCACGTTTCAAAGTATCTCAAATTTTTAAAATTGAAACTTGAAAAAAGGTCCTTCAAAGGCTGGTCTCGGTCTCGTAGGTCTCGTTTGGGTGGTCTCGGTTGCCTGGTCTCGGTCTCGGTCTCGGTCTCGGTTGCAAACCCGAGACCTGCCAACCCTACACAATGGCTGCGGTTCACAAAGCTCGTTTAACTTAAATTAGTCCAAGTGAATACGTGATTGTATGAAATACATAGTACATACTGAATGTTTTGTTACAATGTTGTATTTCATTCGAAAAAGACTGAGTCTAAAGTGAAACACCATTTTGTGAATCGCAGCCAATGAAACTAGCTCTATATAGTACAACATCGGTCAGCTAAGCGGCAGTGGCAATTTCTGGACAAAAACTTCAGATGATCCAGCAGTTCATTGCGGAATTATTTACTTTTCTAGCAGACAGGTCTCTTAAATTTAAGCCGAACAGTTCCCGAAAAAAAATTTTGACCCCATTACATTATATATATATATATACTTTTTTCAAAAATGAAAAAACACATCACTTTCATCAACCAACCCGTCGATAAAGTTCCTGTGCGTGTGCCTGAGCTTCTGCCTGCGCCTGACTCATCATACTGATGGGTGCGTTGGGGAATCGCGGTGGCGGGCCCCCAGACAGTCCGTGGGGGGTGCCGAGCGGCGGTCCCCCCTGACTCAGGCCTGAGCTATTGTGCTCCGCGGCAGGAGACAGGAGGTTGGGCCCGCTGTCAATACTGCCCTTCTGCTGATACTGTTCCATGAGGGTGGTCAGAGAGAAGCCGCCGCTGGACGAGGGGGGGCGCGTGGGGTCGCCTGAAACTAAACATTACAAAAATATTAAGGAGCTCATTTTTAATGAACTATTTTACATAAACATGGTGTCTCTGAGCTGTGATGTGGCTTGTTGTCAATTTTGTTTTGTCAAATTTTAGGTAGCGAGGGGGATTGTCCAGATATAGTCGTGGCAGGCGACGGAGGGGTCAGTATGGAGCGCTATTCAGGCCTACATCTAGATGGTTTGGGAGAATACCATCTTGATGTGTGAAAAACCGGTCTTGTCGCGACGTTTCAGCTCAAGTGGAAATGGCTTGCCCGCCAAGCCTCAATATACATCTCAATATTTACGTATACTAACTAAAACTCAATGTACAATTAGCAAAGTATTTCCCATTATTTTTACATGATTACAAAAGCTGCGTAGCGAGCGAAACATGCATTAGATAAAGGATACTCAAAACCACAGTTAAAAACAATGAAGAACAGTTAGTTTTGCGGCTCAGCGCAGAACATTTGCAGCCAAATACAATTATTTGATTTCTTTTTTTGCAAAATGCAACCAAAATATTCTTATGTCTGCAACCTTCAACAGTACACAGATACCTTGACGAGGTGGCTCAAATCCAGTAGGTCTTTGCTGTTGTTGCTGCTGCTGCTGTTGTTGTTGCTGACTGACATACATTTTTCTAAACTGTTCTTGTTGATGATGCAGCATGACTGCGTTCATGTTTGGCTGATTCACCCGTGCACTACCATTATTCTGCAACAAAAAAGTCACCAAGTCAAATTTGCTAAAAATAATCTAATAATTTACTTGCCATCATTCATTACAAAAATATAGGGAAAATCATAGAATAGGGTATACAACGCGTAACAAACAGGCACTAAATTTGGACTGCATGAATGTAATTTTAAATTGTGCAAAAGCACACTATTTTGCACAAAAAATCCGTGTGTCTAACTGACACAGCAAAAATGTGCGAAAGTCGCAGAAACCATTGTAAATATCAAGAGAAGTACGTAGTCCTGACCCCTATGCGTCTTTACACACAATATTGAAATAATTGTGGCCGCGTACAGGCTCTTTCTGAACAACGTGTAGCCGTCAGTTTGAAGTCCAAAAAAAATTATTATAGACAGAGTCAAGCTGTAGACCCTGAGCAAAACTTAACAAAAAATAGCTACCATTTTTTCATAATCATGCGCTTGTTGTGGCTTAGGGGGGCCTGAATACAAGCTGGCCAATAGTTGTTCCTCGGTCATGGCGTTCGTAGGGGGCGAGGGCAAGGGCGGCCCGCTGGTCATTCCGTCCAGCCCCCCTTGGCCAGAGGACAACAGTAGACTGGCCAATAGGTTAGGCTGTGGCTCCAAGTGGTTCTGAGGGGGCTGCTGGGAGGCCGCCGATTTTGGCACTGCTGCTGGACCCCCCGTGGGCGGCAGCTGAGGAGGCGGAGTCTGCAGATGGCCAGACGCCTGCTGATTGGCCAGTTCCGAGCGAAGGGACGCCTCCAACTCGGCCACACTGTGAGCTCGGCCGGACCGCGCTGAAACATGACAAAAAATGAGTTGAAGTTTAAAAAAAACATGATGCGCAGCTGCGCCATGATTTTTTTACAAAATAGTGCCAAGCTAAAATTCTGTGGTATGCATCGGTTATGACATACCGACCATAGTGAAATCAATAATTAATACCGTACACCAAAAACCATTCAAAAACCGCAAATCCTCCTCTTAATACCCTACACTCCATCCGAGCAATTACCAACATTAACAGTCACAAAGAATATAATATACCTTCTTGCAAGAGTCTATTTCTGTTCTCCTCCACCACACTGGAGCTGACACTAGCCCGTGCCAATAGGTCTATCACTGAGGTGGCCGAATTGGCATCCGTCTGCGGCTGGCCCAAATGCGCTGCCGACCTCTGCTGCTGAAACTGTTGCATGTCCTCTCGGCCGCTGCCGTTCATAAACAGTCCGCTCAGATTACTGCTAGCATGCTGCTGGTGTTGCAGTTGTTGTTGTTGTTGTTGCTGAACTTGCTGATCGTAGACGTTGAAAAATTTGCTAAATCTACTCTTCTCGTCTTTTCCTGCTACCATGTGATTGGCGTCCGCATTTTCTGACTAAAAAACGTATTTGAACACAGATACATTACTTGCAACAATAATAAAAACATTAATAAAAACAGTGATTTTTAACAGTACAAAAACGCTATAAGGTACCCCACGTAAGAACTGTTAGAGGTACCCTCTAACTACTGTACAGGGCATTTTTCAATCAATAAATATCAATCAATCAATAAAATTCTTCACATCAGTTCGATCAATATTCTACCGTTACTATGTTTACATAGATCTGACTTTCTGAATGCACCAGTGCTTACGTTGAATGAGAATGTGCCAAAGTTATCGGATCCAAACAGGCCGCCGCTGCCGAATACGAAATCGGCCAAGTCGCCCCCAGCCGCGGGCGCTCGCGCATCAGAGCTGAGCTGGCCCGGACCGCCGCCAAAACCGTTTTGAACCAGTAGATTTTGAAAATCCAGCAAATTATTCACGTGGCCTGAGGCTGCAAAAAATATTAATCAATAATCACTAAGATTGTTGTTTGCACGAAAAATTACAATTTTGGCAAACGCAGATCTTTATGGTCACTTATATACATGGGTGGGTCTGGGGGGGGGGGGCAAGCCCCCCCCCCAGATATGAGAATCCGGGACAAGCCCCCCCCTCAGATATGACCCACACCGGGACAAGCCCCCCTCCTTGATGCTGGAAGAAAGGTGCCTGAACACTCAAAAATTGCCCCAGATCACCGTAAAATGTTTCAAAAATGAGCAAAAAGCGAAAAAATTGCTAAAAATAGCCAAATTTTGCCAAAAATTCCCAGCTTTTTAGCAAAAATTAGAAATTTTCTGCGTTTTAGTACGCGCAAGCCCCCGAAACGTCGGGACAAGCTCCCTAAAATTTCGAAAATTCCGGGACAAGCCCCCCCAGACCGAGACCCCGTGTACAATATGTTTATGGTAGAGGTGAAATCATAGAGGTATGAGTGGTTTTGTTCCGAATTCGATGTATTTGTAAAAAAGTAAGTTCATTAACTTGATTAACTTATCTTGAACTTTTTACTCTATGTAGAGTATTAGGAGCAATTATTCAGAAATTTTGCAAGTAGATGGAGTCAATTACAAAAGTTTCTAAGCTTTACCAAGTCCATCTCCTCCCGAGCTTGTGGCGGAACGATTCTCCTTCAAAACATCCACGTTTGGCACTTCTTGAACCGGCGAAGCTGATTTGCACAAAACTGAAACGGCAAAAAAACTACTCCATTAATAAATTCACAACATTATATTTGCACAGTCCCGATTTTTATCAATGGCCCATATTCTTGCAAAAACTAGCACTCGCAAGCAGAAGCAAAACTAGACTCAAATTTGGACATATTCTATAAACATCTAACTAAAAAGGATGCAATAACTGTCTGTACAATCCAATTAAACGCACATACGACGAAAGCCTCGCACGAAAATATTCACTCATTCACACCTCTGATGTTACGCAAAGATATGGCTATATAAAGATATGTTTGGTACAATGTTACACACTGTCAAAAATAACTCTCCAACAGTATTACTTCCAATTATTCGACGAGATAAACAGAGGCCTTCAAACACAACTTCCAAAGTAAGCCAAACTCACCAGCCTCTCTTTCTCGATCAAAATAGTCATTGCTGGCGCTGCTGCCGGATCGTTCGGACATTTTGTGGATCCGACTGCCCTTGGCGTTGCTCTCCTGTTGGCCAGAACCAGGTGACGCTGTGCTCGATCGACGCTGGCCTCAAATAGCAAACTCAGATTTATTTACCTATTTACTCATGTTATTTATATTTAAGTAATCTGCTAATCAAAAGCATACATTCTGAAGTCAGTACTACTTAATCGTTTTTTTACAAAACTTTAACGAAAACTGAGGTAACAACCCAAAGTTTTTTTACAAAGTAACTCATGGTGATGCCAATTACAATTATTTCTTTATTATAAAAAAATAACTTAGTCACCCACCCCTGTGAATTGTCCGAAAACCCTACAAACTCAGTAAGATTCGTCAAGCAACCAACCTGATCCGGATCGTTGTCGTTGCAGAATGCTGGCGCTGCTCTGTTCCCCAGGGTCCATAGTCTGATGCTGAGCCCCGCTGTAGTCTTCGGGCGCGGCGCCACTGCCTCGCATCATCTCATTCTCTGCTTCGTCAAAGCCGTGCAACTCGATGGTCTCCGACATGTCTGCCGGCCCAGAGTACATCCACTCCGGCTCCTGGTCGTTGCTGGACGCCCGACGATCCAGCCGTCCGCCACGCTGGTCCGCCGTCATCGGTTGGCCGTAGCGCAGATTGTGACGAGCGCCACCGCTGCCCGAAAACCAGCCCCCGTTGGTCGGGCCCGAGCCCAAGCCTGCACCACCACGACCACCGCCCGCCGAGGGACCATTCTCACGCCACTGGAAATACCACAAAGCACAAACTATGACATTAAATAATATAGGCTAAGTATGTAATTACATGTTAATTACTAAATAGTAGCGAGTAAATTTTGCTCATTGCTGGCTTGCCGATCAATTGCGATGCAAAGGCAACTCTATTGTATCTGTCATGTCTGTTCTTATTAATATTAGTATAATATGGCTCCTCTTTGTATGCAATTTTTTAAGTTGGTAGTAATAGTTTATTATGGATATGGACCAGCCATTGATAGAAGCCCTCCGTTGAGTAATTGCGCCACCACCTCATTGCATATTAAAATCATGTTTTAGCAACTAATGCCCGGCCCCCCGAAATGCACAGTTTGTGGCTTAGTAATCCTGGTGTTCTGACCCAAACTTTTAGCTATGATGTTTGCGTGTGTGTCTGATTTAGCAAAAAAAGTGCATTCTAACTCAAAAAGGACATTACTAAAAATCAAAAACTAATTCCTCTTGAAATTTTTTCTAGATATATACGCCACTGCGCTGTAAATGTAATTGAAAATCAACATTCATCCACCCACTGAAATATTTCTGGCTAGGGCTACATAGTATTTCACACCAGAAACCAAAAAGTCGATAATAAAGCATATCCTCACAAAAAAATCTCCGCGAGCAATAATTTTACACAATATATGCAATTAGCCAGCCAACCGTACCCTGTCTGGGGCGAACTGCGATCGGCCGGCGGCGGGGACAGCGTTGGCGGGATTGGCTGTTCCGTCCGCAGAGGCGCTATCATGAGTCCTGGTGCGCCAATTCTCTCTTCCTCGACCCCGAGTGTTGGCCCCAAAACGGGCCCCCGCGCCGCCACGGGAGCTACTTTCCACACTGGTCGAGCTGAAATCACAATATTACATTCTGGTTTTTTTCTGCAAATTTTAAATCAGTTTTTTTTAAGTTTTCAAAGTGGGATGCGCTCCCTCTATTATATACATTATTCACTCGCCACCATAAAATTGTGTCAGTGTCTTACGTCCTCTTAAAACATTCAAAAATTTCCAACTTTGCAGAGGACATGCTGATAGAAGTAACGGATGAGTACAACAGAAACAGAAACAGTAGATAAGGACATAAGCTGCTGCATTCAAAAATTTGGCTCTAGTTTGTCAACGTCAACCTACTTCGCCTGAGTATCTGAATTTTGCCAGGAGATTTTTTGACCGGAATTCGATTGAGACCCGCCCCGGTACTTGTTGTTGATCTGACAGCCACTGCCGAAACTGCGTCGCTGAGGACTCAACACAATGTCCTCTTTTGACTCCACTTTCAGCTTCTCCACTAAAAAAACAAAAAATCATGTGGCCTGACCTCACAAAAGTATTAATATACACGACAAGAAAAATTTCAGACTATAATCTATAATAGTTGTTAACAGTAACAGACACGGACAGTCTGAAATTTAAATTTTTCTTTCAAAGAACAGAAATATTCTACCAGCGCGATGATAAAATGAACAAACCTTTCCTACTATTTTCAAGTGAAACACACTTCGCGAAGCCAATCCAAATATAATTTGCGTATATATCCCTAGTAATACAGTATATATATGCCGCTGTCACAGATCTGAACAATTGACCTTGAAGGTTCACTATAAGCAGAACTGTCTCTTAAACAAACCAGCTTTTTTCCTGGCCGTAGTTTTCGGTTCTGCCGTCGCATTAACAAGTTTATCCGTCTGCGGTGCCAAGGAGGACGCTCTGTTGGAAGAAGAGAAGCCCTGTTTTTCCCTCTCCTCTTCAGCTGCCGTGGCGTCCCACAGACTTTGAATCCACAACTCTGGGTTCCATATGTTGTCACTGAAACAAGGATTGCTACAAACTACTACTGCTAATAGACTCGTAATATTGTGCAATCTATCTCTCCTAAATCTCAATCGTCATAGTCCTTGTGGGCTGTGGCAGATGCTCATTTACATTTTATCGACCCTAACCCATATATACATGTGTGAGGGGGGATGGGGTAAAAATGAGGGGCCAGGGGTAGGGACCCCAATACTTGGGCCAAATTGATACAAAATGGCACTTTAGGGGTATTGATACAAATTGATACAAAATGGCACTTTAATGCAAATTTAGGGGTATTTTTGGCAGACCAGGGATGGAAAAGGAGAGAGCGGCAAAATATGGCAGGAGAGTCCCACCCCCCCCCCCCCCAATATTTTGACTTCGTTACATATACTATACTGATTCCAAGCCAGAGCTTAGGCCGAGTATCGGCCCATTGCTCATGCCGCAGTAGAAGATGGTATGGTAACCCCGAATGTAACTATGGCAGGGGTTGAAGATAAAGGCCATAGCTAGTGGCTGAACAGTATAAATATATAAAGAAATTACTTCGTTACATATACTCTAAGCCGTTTTGAAGAAGAGAGTATATACGTGCGACAATCAAGCTCTTACCGTTGTTTTTGCCAAGAAGAGCCATAAAGCAACTCTAACTACTCTGTATAGAACAACGACTACGTCTAACTAAAACTACAAACAGTCACTAACCGACAGAAATCGCTACAGAGTGCTGAAGGCTTGTCGTAACATGCTGGGTTTGAAAGCATCTTAAGCATGGCTTGCTAAAATATACATACATAAGTATAAAAGTTTTTCACAAAATTTCTAAAACAACAAAGCTCGCAAACAAAGATACACTGGAGCAATCAGCAAAAGGGACATGGGTGGTCCTAAATGACTGACTTGATGACTTGATTAATTGAGTGTCCCTAAAGTTATCTTTGGCGAAAGCCGGAAATTCTTTTGCTATTTTCGCTTAATTTTTTGCCCATCAGAGTACTGACCCAAAACAAGCACGTGTCGTAGGTCACAGATTACGTTACACATGAACCCACTTTGAAAGAAACTTAAGAACATCTACTCCTCGCTTGACCCAAACACGAGCCCCCAGAAACAGGAAAACACTTGATTCCCAACCTTTCGTTCCCAACCAAGTCGATGGGCAGCACAGACCTTATTGGGGAAAAAACTGATCGGCGCCGACAGTGACCGCGACCAGCTACTACAACTATAAAAAAGTAACCAACCTTGTCATATTTATACGGGTTGGTTTTGCTGCTATCTCGACTACGATCGCCCATAATGCCTAAAAATAACAACACAATATCTTTAAGAAGAATCAATGTGTTCCCAAAAAAATATATATAGCAGGCTGTGGAAAACCTAGACTTTATACATAATCATAATTTATAGATAAACATTAGTGATGTGGATCGGATCGCCGGATCGGATCGGATCGTCGATCCGGTGGTCGGATCGGATCGGATCGCTGAATTTGCCGGATCGGATCGCCGGATCGGATCGGCTTTAAAATTTCGGATCGGCGATCCGGATCGGTAGTATAAATTTTGAGTTTCGACCACAAAATTTCGTAGTTTGCCAAAATTTTTTGCGTATTTTCAAAAACTTTTCGAGCGATCAATCAAACGCACAAGTATAACTACTACTCAAATTATCAAAATATCGGTTTTATATTAGCGAAAGCGTACAGTGTATGCATTGACCATATGCAAGTGGAGGCGAGGTTTCTCATCATTGAAGTTGCGTGAAGACACGTACTAAAAGTGTGATGTGAAATCTTTAGAAATATACCTATATATCTTAATTTTCGCCTACAAAAACAACGTTTCAACATTCTTTTCGTTAACACAAGAGTTGGGAATCGACGGGGATCAACACTTTCTACCCGCGACCCAACCCAGCCCGCGGTTTGACACTTGTGGGTAACCCACGATCCATCCTGCGCCGTCAAAGTTGACCACGACCAACTTTGATCCACCATTTTAAGATACCGTACCTGATGATCGATCGTTTTTTAGCAGATACCCCTGTACAATTTGCACAGTGTATATACAGTTGTACATCGTTCATATTGCTACCTACTTTGACCGAATGGTAACCAAATTTATGTACCCAGATTGGATTGAATACGTGAAAAAATTTCAGAAGTTTTTCGCCGGTTTGACAAAATGCAGCGACCCGCGCAGCCTGAAGTGCGTGTGTATACCCAAGGGTTGACCCACGGCTCAAATTTTCCTATCCAACCCAACCTGTGGGTATCCACGACCGGTAGTGACCCAAAATTGTCAAGATATTTTCTTTCCAATTAATCAAAATTTTTGGTCGTGGGATTGTCTAAGTAGCTCTCATTACAAAAATGCCATCTTATCATTTATACCTATACAAACTCATTAAATTTTTAAAGCAATATACTCATTATAATAAATCATACTTAACAATTTTTCTACAAAAGATTTTTTAGCTTTCATCAAGGTTACGTAAT
The DNA here is from genome assembly GCA_030248245.1 of Trissonchulus sp. WLG1_4. Lineage (NCBI taxonomy): Eukaryota > Metazoa > Nematoda > Enoplea > Enoplida > Ironidae > Trissonchulus > Trissonchulus sp. WLG1_4. Next base: position 47,879 of record JASANF010013378.1, read on the forward strand.
GTTTAATCGGATCGGATCGGCGGATCGGATCGGATCGACCGATCCGGGCCTGGATCGGATCGGATCGGATCGCCAATCAAGCAACCGGATCGGATCGGCATCAAAATTTCGGACCGATCCGATCCGATCCACATCACTAATAAACATCAGCAATCGGTGAGGGGGGAACCGACCCCCGGCTGGAAGATGGTGGTCCCATTATAGCAATTGTTCGGTTTTTTATAGTTGTGCGGGGGAAAGCCCTATTTTGAACTTTTCGGGTCGTCACCACATAAATCGGATCCATTAATGCTCACGGCTTTTATAACGGCCATCTTTCGCCTAACTGTTGCACTAATAAAATGGATTCTAACTACTCACGTTTCTGAGTAATAAGCCTCGAAACCTCCGGGGAAAAACCCGATGCGAGGACAATACCCTAATGCAGGTAAAAAACCCTATATACCATTTTTTTTAATAGATTTATTAGCAAAAAGTGTAAACGCAATTTCATCGTGTTACACAGGAAAACCGATAGTGAGAAAAACGTCCAAAAAGAGTGAGAATTTTTGTGAGTTTCTCACTGGATTCGTACGTACAAATTGAGTGTGAAAAACGTCCGAAAATATCTCACGCATTTTGAACGTGTTTCGGATGGGCGGTACTGAGACAAATAATTCTCACTGGATTCTCACGTGCAAAATTAGTGAAAACATTTTTGGATAAAATTATCACTTTTTTCTCACTCTTTTTCGACGTCTAAAACCAGTGAGAAAAGAGTGATAAAATTTTCTCACTCGTTTTACACTCTTTTCTCACTCTGCCCAACGGTCAAGGTTCGGCGGGGGGGAAAATTTTTTTGCCCATAAATCGCTTCCTACCACATCTTTTAATAAAAATATAGAACCCCCATCGTCAGCCAAGCCCCCAATCTGATCTCTAGCCCCCAAAATAGCTGTCGCCCCCTTTAATAAAAATCTAGAGTGAAATTATTGGTGTTAAAACCCTTAGGGGTGGAATAAGTCGGAAAAACGGCATTTTTTCGACTAATGATCCGGAGGGTGCAGGTTCGGCGGGGGGGGGGGGGAAATTCAAACTCATTTTTTTCAATGTAAAAACAAGTTTTTATAGGTTTTCGGACACGCTGAGTTCATTTTTATCACTTTCCAAGCGAAAAAATGTGGATTTATAGCTTTTCGAAAATATTCAAATTTTGTCGAAAATCATTGTTTTTCGACTTTCTGAGGTTAATTTTCAAGAATTTTCACCAATACAGTCGTGATATCAGTCTGAAGTTGCATCATCATAACGTAACTTATAATAATATATTTAATTCACCTTTGTTTCCATCATATTCTGCTCATTTATACCAAAAACTGTTAATTTTTCACTATATACCAGGCGAAATATGCATCGTTAAACATGAGCTCACATATCAACTGGTATTGTTTCTTTTTGCATAGACAATAAATTAATTACATTTTCCGACAAAAATAGCCATGTTTAGTTAAAATGAGCAATTTTTAATAATGAAGAATATATACCATAAATACGAATTCAAAACGTCACTGCTGCTCAGCATCACACTGGCGCGGACAGCCAATTGCGGTTCAAAACGGCAGCTTCATTTATGATTCCACAGTAGCAAATATCCTTTTATTTGATGCAAGCAACTAAGACTAAGCCTTTCCTAGCCCACCTACTAAGCCTGAGCCTAAGCACTAAGCCTAAGCCTGAGCCTAAGCTCTAAGCCTCAGCCTACGCACTAAGCACTAAGCCTAAGCCTAAGCCTGAGGCCTAAATTGAAGAAAAAAACTGCTAAGAAGCATCAGGAATACCTTTACCGCCCTGAAAAAACCCAACTAGCTTCATATTTTGAAAAGAAATTCAGCTATAGCCCGGAATTTGTACTAAACCTTACTTGCGCTGTAACGCTTCAATTAGCCTGATCCTGGTAGCTTCAGAAAAAGTTTTGTAACTTTTCAAGTTTAACTTTAAAGTTTAATTTTTGGACAAAGTTTGATTTCCAGCTGAAGCTTACATCCTACAAACTTCTAACCTAGCCTATTCGAAAGAGCGTTCAATTTTGACCCCCCCCCCCTTAGGTTTGGGGGATATAGGGGGACTCCGGATCATTAGTCGAAAAAATGCCGTTTTTCCGGCTTATTCCACCCCTAAGGGTTTTAACACCAATAATTTCACTCTAGATTTTTATTAAAAGGGGCGACAGCTATTTTGGGGGCTAGAGATCAGATTGGGGGCTTGGCTAACGATGGGGGTTCTATATTTTTATTAAAAGATGGGGTAGGAAGCGATATATATAGCCAAAAATAATTCCCCCCCCCGCCGAACCTTGACCGATCCGGAGTCCCCCTGCATTCCATAAACCTAGGGGGGGTCAAAATTGAACCCTCTTTCGAATAGGCTAGGTTAGAAGTTTGTATGATGTATATAAGCTTTAGTTGGAAATCAAACTTTGTCCAAAAATTAAACTTTACA
>JASANF010013379.1:0-37597 GCA_030248245.1 Trissonchulus sp. WLG1_4
TCAAGTTTGCAAATGTCTTAGTGAAGCCGAGCAATGTGTAACCTACTCTAAAATTTCACTAAAAAGTCGTCTGCTAGGTCGCTCCAACACAACCTCGCAACATTTGTGCTACTGTTCTCGCCCCCTCACAATGTTGCTACAGGCGTCTGCCAGGTTCCTCCCCCACAACGTCGTGGAACACGTCAGCGATGTTGCTATAGGACAACTTAACTGTACCATGTCTGTGAGGTTGGTACAAGACAACGTCGCAACATGTCTGTGAGGTTGCTAGAAGACATCGTCGCAACATGTCTGCGAGGTTGCCATAAGACAACGTCGTACCATGTCTGCGAGGTTGCTAAAAGACAACGTCGCAATATGTCTGCGAGGTTGCTATAAGGTAACCTCGCAGCATTTCGGCGAGGTTTCTATAAGATATCGTCACAACAAATCTGTTTTTCATAATAAACAATGTGAACTCTTTCATAATGTGTACATATTTTGGATTTTTCACTCAGCAGCCTTGATGATATTTTCCTAGTTCTTGTCCTACGTTCGAAAAGTTATCAGGTATACATTCCGTCCTGAGAGAAAACGTGCATAACGTTAAAGACTAATTTTTTTGTCTCATCGGCTCCTATTGCAGTCTGAAAAATAATACATATACATGTGTAATGTGTATGCTGTTATTGTCAGGTAGAACGTTTAAAATTTAAAAGGTATGAATTTTAGTCGTAGGTGGCTCACGAACACAAAATTTGTAAACATTCGCTCAGCACCCCCCCCCCCCCCGGAGTGCTTGAATGCTTGTTGCAGACAACCTCGCAAAGCGTCGGGAGCTGGTGTAGGCTAGAATTTGGGAGTCTGCCCATGTATAATGCCAACTGTGGATTAGACGGGGGCTTAGAGGGATTAGGATAATCCGTGTGCCAAATGATGTGGACTAAGCACGAAAGTATATATAACTGGTAGAATAAACACATAGCAAAAATCAAGGCAAATGGATCCAAACAGCAGATTAGTGTAAAAAAATCATGACTGATAATAATTCATAAAGCGGACAAAATGTCCCAGTAATTTTTTCAAACTTATGTATATAAAAGCTAGTCACGAGGTGCTAAAAATGATGAATAATTCTGCACGGTGACTGACCGACTTTGATCTCGGTGGGCCAGTTGTTTTTTCTGGCATTGTCGCCCAAGCGGTCGATGGGGTGCGCCAGGTCGGGCGTGAACGGACCGTTCACGTGCGGGCCCAGCTGAAAAAAAACAAAAAATGGATTAAAAAACAGACTCATTTTAGACGATGGCATTAATTGTTCGTACTTCGAAGGCACTTAAAGACCGTCTACAGCAACTGCTACACGTTCTTCAGTCTAAAAATTTGCAAAAAATCACAATTTGGGCTGCGGCACGTCCATATAGCTGTGAGCAGTGATCACTGAATAAGAGTGATCCTAAATGGTTAAAACTAACTTCATCAATTTTAATAAACATTCAGTATGTCTTGATCCTTCTACATAATCTCCATCAACGTATCAAAATTCTTGAATTTGGGGTATATCAGCATAGGATAGCCATAGTCATTCTAAGCCAATTATATAATATATTTATTATTTATTATTGAAAAAATCATGTGCTAACAAAACCCACCTCATCCAAATTAATTTCAATCAACTGATCATACTCCGCTCCCGAGTCAGCGGTCAAAATGTCCTTGTTTTCGTTCGCAAGGGACCCGATGTCTAAAAAAATTAACAAAAATGGCTTGAAATGCCAACCAATGTGTTTAAGTTCAGTCTAATAATCGTTCAAAAAGTATGTATCGTTTTTCAATTAAAAATTAATTATATTCATTCTACACGCTTTAGTGCGCCCTCAATGGGCAATGATTTTGAGGGATGGCAGTGGCAGATCTTGCTTGTATTCGCATGCACAAAATTTATCAATCCTAAGGCTGGAATTCACACTCAAACACTTAACACGAAAGTTTTTAAAAGCTAGTGTTTAGGTTTGTTTAGTGTTTTCCTTAAACACTTAAATTTTGACTCAAAACACTTAAAATGTTAGTGTTTCCAGCCCAAATTTAAGTGTTTGACTAACTTTTAAAGAAAACTTTAGTCTTAGGTTGTGAATTCCAGCTTATATTACACCTTCATAAAAATTAGACCCGTGTTATATTTTTATTATAAGTTCTAAAAGTATGCTTGAGCTAAACAGAGTACTGACTAGAACGGTTGGTTGCTTCCAAGTAGCTCTTCATTCGGTGGTTGAACGGAAAGACGGAGGTGGTGGCTCCGATCTCAGCCCCCATGTTGCAAATCGTGCCCATGCCTGCAAAATTTCAACAGATTATTAAATAATAAATTTTACTGAAAAAGATCAATCAACTCATTCAATTTCAAAAAAAATGGGAAAAACTTTTTTCACATCACAACACCTACAAATCTCTACAAAGCATCGTGCTAATATTTAGCTGTGAAAATGGTAAATGTTTATGTTAAGAAGGGTGCCAATAAGGGTAAATGTTTATGTTAAAAAGGGTCGCAATAAGGCTAAAAATAGTATTCAGTGAAATGAAACCGAAACGACAATATTAAAAAGCAGCGGTGTCAACAACGAAAACACTCGATACGGATTGCACATATAAACCACTAAAACAGTCAATTATTACGTAATTTAATTTCCAGTCTGTAAACTTTAAAAGCTCAGAAACACCTATTATATACCTGTGCAAGAAATAGAGTCAACCCCGGGTCCGAAATATTCCACAATCGCACCTGTGCCACCCTTCACCGTCAAAATGTCTGCTACTTTCAGAATAATATCTGAAAACAACAATGTAAAGACATAAAATAAAAAAAAATATTACAACAGAAATGTAATTTGTAACAATTTGAAAAGAATTACACATTATAAATCATATCAGTCTTCTGTGAACAAAATGTTGATTAAGTGGGGACTTGATATGAAACAGAAATTAAATCCACCACAAAAATATAATCAAGAGTACAAGAGTATGACACTCTTCCTATTATGCCTACGGGCGTGCGTCCAATGCGCAGCGCGAAATAGCCCGTTTATGTACGGTTTTGAGGGGGGGGGGTACCCCCCCCTCAACTGAAGACCCCGTGCTCAACTGAGGGGGGGGGTACCCCCCCCCTCAACTCAGCACCCCGTCTTCAGTTGAGGGAGGGGTACCCCCCCTCATTTCAAGACACTGACAAGGACTTTTGTTGATGTGCTGAACTGAGGGGGGGGGTACCCCCCCCCCCTCAACTGAAGACGGGGTACTGAACGGAGGGGGGGGGGGTAGCGCAAAGACTTTGTCAGTGTCTTGAAATGAGGGGGGGGGTGCCCCCCCGCACCTGAAGGCGGGGTGCTGAGTTGAGGGGGCGTACACCCCCCCCCCTCAGTTGAGCACGGGGTATCGAACTGACTAGGGGGTACCCCCCCCCCTCAGTTGAGTACGGGGTCTTCAGTTGAGGGGGGTACCCCCCCCCTCACCACCGTACCTAAAAGGCCTAGTTCGCGCTGCGCATTGGACGCACGCTGCTAGGCATAATAGGAAGAGTGTCATACTCTTCCTATTATGTACTCTTGATATAATATACTGAAAAAACCAACGGTTTGCACACAAAGTACTTGTTTGGACTTTTTCATGAGTACCAGACATATATACATTATTCGCTACAAGTTCTCAAACCGCTCACACAGCCGCTGCCTCAGATTTTGGGACAAAATGAGATAGTATCAGAGCAAGTGTTGCTGCTCAAATACCTCAACCATGGCAAAATCATCACCGGCAAACTACAATCTTTTTTCCAACAACTACCTATCTATACCCTCCTGTCTAAACTTTTTTCATGTATGTGTACACTGACTCAGCATTCTCTTCAGTTTTATGCAGTAATTATTGCAAATAAAACTGAGACTAACACCGCCCCCCTCCGAATCAAGCTCGGCTCTAAAATAATGCAAAATACCGCTGGACAAGAAAGGCAGAACTAACAATACCAATGTATGGCACAAATCATCCGTGCCCCCCTTTCAGAATCAACCTTTGTTCAAACCAATACCAGATACTGATGGGAGGACTATGTCGACTATGTAAAGAAATCCAAACTTTATTTTTTTCAGGGGAGGGGGGCGCTCCGGCCAAACTTTTTGGACGCTTCCTCTAATCGACCAAAAATACCCCAAATATGCCAAAATTTCTAAAAGTGGCATTTCTACTAATTTCTACTAAGTGGCATTTTATCCAAATTTTCGGGACCGTACTCCAGCCCATTGATTGAAGGAGGATCCTCCCCCATACATGTATGAATATGACTACCTTTTGGCGCAGACCATCCACTGAGACTGCCCGTCAGTTTGACCCCGATGACTTTTGGACACTTGAGTTCCCAGGGCAGCCCGGCCATCACGTCCACTGCGTCCGCGCCCCCCACGCCGATGCACAGACCGCCCAGACCACCTGAAAGCAAGAAAACAATAGCCTGTCTTTTTTTGATCTGATAATATACTGATACACTACACTAGTACGGTTAAAACTATTAAGGGGTAGTGTCGCGAAAGCAGTCGATTTTGCGTACCTGTAAAACATTTTTAGAAAAAGATAGGACATCGTTCTTTATATATTTTGAAAATATATGTTGAGGCAAGTATTTTCGCCAAGTTTCATCAAAATTGATGCAGTATACTGTTAACAGTGAGGTCGCAAAGTCGGAAAAATGACGTTTTAAAAACCTATTCACATTCGATTTTTTCGTCACAATTATCAACTTATTTGTTTAGTTTGTTTACATAGACTAAAAGGACATATGTTGTAGTTTATGCACACAAAATTTAGTGCAAATTGCTTCAGTGGTTGCGGAGTAATACCTGTTTGAACTGTGAAACTGTGCGTAAACAGTGAAGTACTCACAGCAATAATGATAAATTGTGAAAAATTTAGACGCTTAATTTAAAATCAAAAGAAAAACGAACCTACCTTTTTCTTTTTTCTTATTTGTGGCAAAAAACTGTGCGTCGACACGTTATATGTGCTTCACAAGCTGGCCAATCTGATATCTGGCTGAATTAGTTGAATTATCATGTCCTTATTGTGTAATGTCTGGCTTACAATCGGTGATTGATTCAAGATATTGGTAGATATTGGTAGTCTACTGTCTGGCAGTGCTTATTTAACACAGAATAGCATTGGACTAGTTTCTCAGTGAACGTACAAGTTCAAAGCAAAAAGATCTCTTTTTTGCAACCTATGAGCAAAACTGCTTTCGCGACACTACCCCCTTAAGTGTGTCTAATGCGTATAACAAAGAACATCCCACATACAAACACACATAGTATATAATTCGAAATAAAGTTACGTAAGGTTACGTCTACGCTGCACAGCTCTACTCTCGGTAAGCCACGGTTCTATTAAACGCTATACTCAATCAAGACCATCCACAAGACTTCCTGTAGCCATTTAAATTGTTGCCATTATGATGAAAACTATATCATCGACTTAAATACTTGCGATATTCAACATTATTCTAAGCATAAACAATGGGTTGCACCCCTGCTTCGCCGGGGGTCGGCAACCCAACAAAATAAAAAACTAAAAACCATAATCTACAACTAAAGCGACCAAAATTACGTACCGCCATTTGGTGTGTGACTGTCCGTACCAATCAGCAGGAGACCAGGATAGGCATAGTTTTCCAGTACGATCTATAATAATATACAAAAACAATAAGACCCTATGCAGAGGGCTCAGTTTTTTTACAAGTACCCATACTCCAAAATGAAAAATTCGTACGTATTTCAGACAATAAGATTAGTTTTAAAACCTTCAGTTTGACTCAGTAGAGAAGCTAACGTGGGCTTAAAAATTTTGAGCAATATTAATAATGGCTACAGGAAGTCTTGTGGATGGTCTTGATTGAGTATAGCGTTTAATAGAACCGTGGCTTACCGAGAGTAGAGCTGTGCAGCGTAGACGTAACCTTACGTAACTTTATTTCGAATTATATACTATGTGTGTTTGTATGTGGGATGTTCTTTGTTATACGCATTAGACACACTTAAGGGGGTAGTGTCGCGAAAGCAGTTTTGCTCATAGGTTGCAAAAAAGAGATCTTTTTGCTTTGAACTTGTACGTTCACTGAGAAACTAGTCCAATGCTATTCTGTGTTAAATAAGCACTGCCAGACAGTAGACTACCAATATCTACCAATATCTTGAATCAATCACCGATTGTAAGCCAGACATTACACAATAAGGACATGATAATTCAACTAATTCAGCCAGATATCAGATTGGCCAGCTTGTGAAGCACATATAACGTGTCGACGCACAGTTTTTTGCCACAAATAAGAAAAAAGAAAAAGGTAGGTTCGTTTTTCTTTTGATTTTAAATTAAGCGTCTAAATTTTTCACAATTTATCATTATTGCTGTGAGTACTTCACTGTTTACGCACAGTTTCACAGTTCAAACAGGTATTACTCCGCAACCACTGAAGCAATTTGCACTAAATTTTGTGTGCATAAACTACAACATATGTCCTTTTAGTCTATGTAAACAAACTAAACAAATAAGTTGATAATTGTGACGAAAAAATCGAATGTGAATAGGTTTTTAAAACGTCATTTTTCCGACTTTGCGACCTCACTGTTAACAGTATACTGCATCAATTTTGATGAAACTTGGCGAAAATACTTGCCTCAACATATATTTTCAAAATATATAAAGAACGATGTCCTATCTTTTTCTAAAAATGTTTTACAGGTACGCAAAATCGACTGCTTTCGCGACACTACCCCTTAATAGTTTTAACCGTACTAGTGTAGTGTATCAGTATATTATCAGATCAAAAAAAGACAGGCTATTGTTTTCTTGCTTTCAGGTGGTCTGGGCGGTCTGTGCATCGGCGTGGGGGGCGCGGACGCAGTGGACGTGATGGCCGGGCTGCCCTGGGAACTCAAGTGTCCAAAAGTCATCGGGGTCAAACTGACGGGCAGTCTCAGTGGATGGTCTGCGCCAAAAGGTAGTCATATTCATACATGTATGGGGGAGGATCCTCCTTCAATCAATGGGCTGGAGTACGGTCCCGAAAATTTGGATAAAATGCCACTTAGTAGAAATTAGTAGAAATGCCACTTTTAGAAATTTTGGCATATTTGGGGTATTTTTGGTCGATTAGAGGAAGCGTCCAAAAAGTTTGGCCGGAGCGCCCCCCTCCCCTGAAAAAAATAAAGTTTGGATTTCTTTACATAGTCGACATAGTCCTCCCATCAGTATCTGGTATTGGTTTGAACAAAGGTTGATTCTGAAAGGGGGGCACGGATGATTTGTGCCATACATTGGTATTGTTAGTTCTGCCTTTCTTGTCCAGCGGTATTTTGCATTATTTTAGAGCCGAGCTTGATTCGGAGGGGGGCGGTGTTAGTCTCAGTTTTATTTGCAATAATTACTGCATAAAACTGAAGAGAATGCTGAGTCAGTGTACACATACATGAAAAAAGTTTAGACAGGAGGGTATAGATAGGTAGTTGTTGGAAAAAAGATTGTAGTTTGCCGGTGATGATTTTGCCATGGTTGAGGTATTTGAGCAGCAACACTTGCTCTGATACTATCTCATTTTGTCCCAAAATCTGAGGCAGCGGCTGTGTGAGCGGTTTGAGAACTTGTAGCGAATAATGTATATATGTCTGGTACTCATGAAAAAGTCCAAACAAGTACTTTGTGTGCAAACCGTTGGTTTTTTCAGTATATTATATCAAGAGTACATAATAGGAAGAGTATGACACTCTTCCTATTATGCCTAGCAGCGCGCGTCCAATGCGCAGCGCGAAATAGGCCTTTTATGTACGGTTTTGAGGGGGGGGTACCCCCCCCTCAACTGAAGACCCCGTACTCAACTGAGGGGGGGGGTACCCCCTAGTCAGTTCGATACCCCGTGCTCAACTGAGGGGGGGGGTACCCCCCCTCAACTCAGCACCCCGTCTTCAGTTGAGGGGGGGTACCCCCCCTCATTTCAAGACACTGACAAAGTCTTTGCGCTACCCCCCCCCCCTCAGTTCAGTACCCCGTCTTCAGTTGAGGGGGGGGGGTACCCCCCCCTCAGTTCAGCACATCAACAAAAGTCCTTGTCAGTGTCTTGAAATGAGGGGGGGGTACCCCTCCCTCAACTGAAGACGGGGTGCTGAGTTGAGGGGGGGGGTACCCCCCCCCCTCAGTTGAGCACGGGGTCTTCAGTTGAGGGGGGGGTACCCCCCCCCCCTCAAAACCGTACATAAACGGGCTATTTCGCGCTGCGCATTGGACGCACGCCCGTAGGCATAATAGGAAGAGTGTCATACTCTTGTACTCTTGATTATATTTTTGTGGTGGATTTAATTTCTGTTTCATATCAAGTCCCCACTTAATCAACATTTTGTTCACAGAAGACTGATATGATTTATAATGTGTAATTCTTTTCAAATTGTTACAAATTACATTTCTGTTGTAATATTTTTTTTTATTTTATGTCTTTACATTGTTGTTTTCAGATATTATTCTGAAAGTAGCAGACATTTTGACGGTGAAGGGTGGCACAGGTGCGATTGTGGAATATTTGGGACCGGGGGTTGACTCTATTTCTTGCACAGGTATATAATAGGTGTTTCTGAGCTTTTAAAGTTTACAGACTGGAAATTAAATTACGTAATAATTGACTGTTTTAGTGGTTTATATGTGCAATCCGTATCGAGTGTTTTCGTTGTTGACACCGCTGCTTTTTAATATTGTCGTTTCGGTTTCATTTCACTGAATACTATTTTTAGCCTTATTGCGACCCTTTTTAACATAAACATTTACCCTTATTGGCACCCTTCTTAACATAAACATTTACCATTTTCACAGCTAAATATTAGCACGATGCTTTGTAGAGATTTGTAGGTGTTGTGATGTGAAAAAAGTTTTTCCCATTTTTTTTGAAATTGAATGAGTTGATTGATCTTTTTCAGTAAAATTTATTATTTAATAATCTGTTGAAATTTTGCAGGCATGGGCACGATTTGCAACATGGGGGCTGAGATCGGAGCCACCACCTCCGTCTTTCCGTTCAACCACCGAATGAAGAGCTACTTGGAAGCAACCAACCGTTCTAGTCAGTACTCTGTTTAGCTCAAGCATACTTTTAGAACTTATAATAAAAATATAACACGGGTCTAATTTTTATGAAGGTGTAATATAAGCTGGAATTCACAACCTAAGACTAAAGTTTTCTTTAAAAGTTAGTCAAACACTTAAATTTGGGCTGGAAACACTAACATTTTAAGTGTTTTGAGCCAAAATTTAAGTGTTTAAGGAAAACACTAAACAAACCTAAACACTAGCTTTTAAAAACTTTCGTGTTAAGTGTTTGAGTGTGAATTCCAGCCTTAGGATTGATAAATTTTGTGCATGCGAATACAAGCAAGATCTGCCACTGCCATCCCTCAAAATCATTGCCCATTGAGGGCGCACTAAAGCGTGTAGAATGAATATAATTAATTTTTAATTGAAAAACGATACATACTTTTTGAACGATTATTAGACTGAACTTAAACACATTGGTTGGCATTTCAAGCCATTTTTGTTAATTTTTTTAGACATCGGGTCCCTTGCGAACGAAAACAAGGACATTTTGACCGCTGACTCGGGAGCGGAGTATGATCAGTTGATTGAAATTAATTTGGATGAGGTGGGTTTTGTTAGCACATGATTTTTTCAATAATAAATAATAAATATATTATATAATTGGCTTAGAATGACTATGGCTATCCTATGCTGATATACCCCAAATTCAAGAATTTTGATACGTTGATGGAGATTATGTAGAAGGATCAAGACATACTGAATGTTTATTAAAATTGATGAAGTTAGTTTTAACCATTTAGGATCGACTCTTATTCAGTGATCACTGCTCACAGCTATATGGACGTGCCGCAGCCCAAATTGTGATTTTTTGCAAATTTTTAGACTGAAGAACGTGTAGCAGTTGCTGTAGACGGTCTTTAAGTGCCTTCGAAGTACGAACAATTAATGCCATCGTCTAAAATGAGTCTGTTTTTTAATCCATTTTTTGTTTTTTTTCAGCTGGGCCCGCACGTGAACGGTCCGTTCACGCCCGACCTGGCGCACCCCATCGACCGCTTGGGCGACAATGCCAGAAAAAACAACTGGCCCACCGAGATCAAAGTCGGTCAGTCACCGTGCAGAATTATTCATCATTTTTAGCACCTCGTGACTAGCTTTTATATACATAAGTTTGAAAAAATTACTGGGACATTTTGTCCGCTTTATGAATTATTATCAGTCATGATTTTTTTACACTAATCTGCTGTTTGGATCCATTTGCCTTGATTTTTGCTATGTGTTTATTCTACCAGTTATATATACTTTCGTGCTTAGTCCACATCATTTGGCACACGGATTATCCTAATCCCTCTAAGCCCCCGTCTAATCCACAGTTGGCATTATACATGGGCAGACTCCCAAATTCTAGCCTACACCAGCTCCGACGTTTGCGAGGTTGTCTGCAACAAGCATTCAAGCACTCCGGGGGGGGGGGGGTGCTGAGCGAATGTTTACAAATTTTGTGTTCGTGAGCCACCTACGACTAAAATTCATACCTTTTAAATTTTAAACGTTCTACCTGACAAAATAACAGCATACACATTACACATGTATATGTATTATTTTTCAGACTGCAATAGGAGCCGATGAGACAAAAAAATCTAGCTCTTTAACGTTATGCACGTTTCTCAGGACGGAATGTATACCTGATAACTTTTCGAACGTAGGACAAGAACTAGGAAAAAATCTTCAAGGCTGCTGAGTGAAAAATCCAAAATATGTACACATTATGAAAAAGTTCATTGTTTATTATGAAAAACAGATTTGTTGTGACGATATCTTATAGAAACCTCGCCGAAATGCTGCGAGGTTACCTTCTAGCAACCTCGCAGACATATTGCGACGTTGTCTTCTAGCAACCTCGCAGACATGGTACGACGTTGTCTTATGGCAACCTCGCAGACATGTTGCGACGATGTCTTCTAGCAACCTCACAGACATGTTGCGACGTTGTCTTGTACCAACCTCGCAGACATGGTACGACGTTGTCCTATAGCAACATCGCTGACGTGTTGCGCGACGTTGTCTTCTAGGAACCTCGCAGACATGTCGCGACGTTGTCTTATGGCAACGTCGCACAAATGTTGCGAGGTTGTCTTCTAGCAACCTCACAGACGACTTTTTAGTGAAATTTTAGAGTAGGTTACACATTGCTCGGCTTCACTAAGACATTTGCAAACTTGACCACAGGCGAGTGCTGCGAGGTTGGTCTGCCAAATGGTGCGAGGTTGCGAGGTTGTGCGAGGTTGCGAGGTTGGTGCCTACAGCGGTGCAGGCTGGGTATAGGCACTGCCCATGTGTGGTTGGCATGCAAATTATCCCTCTGAGCCTAATCCACAGTTGCATACAGATTATCCTAATCCCTGTAATCCCCCGTTGGCATACAGATTATCCCAATCCGTGTAATCCTTTGTGTAATCCTTTAATCCGGGCTTCAGGTCTGATTGGCTCGTGCACCAACTCCAGCTACGAGGACATGTCGCGGGCGGCCAGTGTGGCCAAGCAGGCCCTGGAACACGGAGTCAAGGCCAAGTCCGCCTTCACCATCACGCCCGGCTCCGAACAGATCCGGGCCACCATCGAACGGGACGGACAAGTGGGTTATTCCCAATCAGCTCCGACTAATAACAACTATGGCTGTAGTGGTGCAAAAACTGGATTATTATTTATTACATAGGGTCACGGGTTGAGTAGGGGTGGGGTGTAGATGCAGGATGTGGATGTCGATTGTTGCGGTTGGCTTCATACATGGGCATGGGAGGGAAGCGAAAATGGGTCGGAAAGCTCTGCGGCTAACACACACCAGAATTGGCTATGGTTGGCTTGGTGGTTTTGATGTGCCAGAAAAGGCACTGATGATAATTTCGACCATTGAAGTTAGATTAGCGGCAGGGCTAGAATTTCTCGTTTCGTTACTTCCTTAGGCTGCCATTGGAGATATGAAAAAAAAGGCTTTTGTGACTTGTAATGGCATAGGTTGTCGAAGTGTAACATAAAACCAGAGTCGACAACAACTTACTAGTGGTTTTTTCATTGCGTAAAAATGGTATTAGATGAGATAAGCCAATTTTTTAGCTTTAATAGGTTGTTTTGTTTAGGCTGAAGTCCTGCGCAAGATCGGTGGCGTAGTGTTGGCTAATGCGTGCGGGCCGTGCATCGGACAGTGGGACAGGTATGCTTGACTTGAGTTGTTGAGGTTGAAAATTAAAAATGTTTAAAAAATGTTGTTCTTAATGCATTTCAAGACAATTTTATATTAGGTAGTTACTCCATTTTATTTGCATTTATTAATTATTTATATTACTTATTATTTATAATTATTTATTAATACGTTTTAAGACGATTTTATATTAGGTAGTTAGTCCATTTTATTTGAATTTTGCATGCTGGATATTTATTATATTATTATTCATAATAATACGGAAAGATTGTTCTAGTTTTTTAATAGGTTTTTTGACTGGACATGACATTTTGGCCAGCTTAATATAGTTTATTTTATAGTTATAATAGTTTATTTATGGCCGCTTCCCACTGCATAGGTTTTGAGGTTCAACGATGGTGAAAAAATTTCAACTTTTTGGTTTAAATTCAGCCAATCAGCTACGAGCTGTAGGAAGAGCTTTTGTATTCTGTGAATGAATATACAACATTCAAATATCGTTAAACCTTAAACTGCCAGTGTGAATGAAACGTTAAACCTTGAACATTAAATCATAAACCTTAGACCTTAAACCTGCAGTGGGAAGCGGGGATTATAGTGTTGCGCAGGTCGTTTTGAAAAAGTTTTGATGTTATAATCTTATAATCTGATGGAGTAAAATCCCACTCCTAATCTTATAATCTGATGGAGTAAAACGCCACATGACTAAATCTAACTGGTGGAACCCCTTTATAATCATTTCAATAATCCACCTTCTTTGCAAAGCTGACCACTGCGACTGCAATAACATACTTCCGCGTGCATGCGTGGACAGCTGACGAAATCTGGGGAAGTGGGAGTGAGTTACCGGAGGTGGGGGAGGGGGGTGCGGCAATTTCTTCGCCGATTTTCGCGCTCCGCGAGCCACCATTTCACCTTTGTGAGCAACCGATTTTGCCGTCGTCAGCGTCTTTCAAACAAGATATTATAATCTGGGGTGGCTGAAGCGCCTGGTTCGGGGCCGTTTGTTCGTGAAGCCCCCCAACGCCCATGCATGTCCGTGTGTCTATTTTTGTCGAACGAAATAAGTGGCAACTTTTCTGTATCAGTTTGAGATGTTCGTTATTTTCTTGAAGTCTAGCAGTGTAGAAGCGGGGTTATTGGTCTGGGCTAGTTGTTTATAAATTTGTACTATTTCAACGTAGTTTGTTTATGTGGCAAAATAGCACTTTTTTCCATATTGAAGAGTTAGTTTTAATCGGGGTAGGCGATTTAAAAGGAAAATACCATTGCAAAACCTCCGAACGGACGTTGAGATTTTGGCCCCGCTTTTTAGTCAGACTAAGTAGACACACATAGGTGGTGTGTCGCAAGTAGGAAGGTAAAAAAAAAAAATAAAAAAATTTTTTTTTATTTTTTTTATATCTTAACTAATTATGCACTCTCTAGTAGTATGTTGAGCGTGCATGTTAAATTTGTTTAATTTTGTCTTCCATGACAGCGTATGCATGTAGTATACGTAGGTGCATTGTGCACTATTTATTTGCTTAATACACCGTTTACTGTATCATTTTAGCTATTTTGGCGTAGCAAATTGACATTTTTAGTAATTTTGCAGTCTGTTCGTAATGTCAAAAATCGTAAAAGTTTTCAGTTTTGCTAGTTTCAATTTTGCTGCTTGCTCACCAGCCCCCCAGTCTCGTGTTTTGATTTGAGCTTCAGTTTTAGTTCCGATGCCGCTGTGGTACCAAAGTTATCACTGTTTTTGAATGAAATATGCTAATCTGTGTCGTTAAAATTGCAACTAAGCGCATTTTAGCAAATTATTTCAAAAAACTGTGAAATCACCCCCCCCCTAATTTTTACCTGGCTACTCCACCGCAGATGCATTTATAGCAGAATACGGCTTCTGAGCTTCAACATTAGAGTATTTTTTGAACAGAAGCCAAAGTCACCTGACGTACTAGACATCCAGTATTATTTAGTTTATTGTTTTTTAATTAACAATATTCCAACTTTATTTACATATTACAGCAGGTTAACTGCAATTTTTTATCTTTCCTAGCCGTGTAGTATATGTCATATACTTCTCACTACGACGGGCTGAGTTATATGCAGCTATATGCTTGCGTTTAGCGTTGAAGACACCTAGCTAGCTAATTGTTACGTCATGCGTTTTGCAGTCGACTTGCAGCTGAGATAATATATGCGTATATATAGTAATGTTATGGTGCACGCCTTGTATGTACAACTTTTTTTGCTATATCAGCTGCTCTGACGTACGTATATACAGTTTTGTCCGGATAAAGGGGAGCGCTGGCTGTGATAGATCGATTTTTTAATTAGTGGAGTTGGGGTTTTTAAATTCGTCGGATTAGCGTCTGATTATCATTAGTCATTACGCAACACAGACATATTATTTTTGTAAATTTTTCTGTTGTGATCACAGTGGATCAATCAATTCACTTAGTCCGTATCCGTAAATACATCTCTCACAGTCACAAGTTCAACCACGTTCTTAGAACAGGAGTTATGGTTAGCTTAAGGGGGCGCTCTGAGTAACTTCCAATAAATCAAATTGCTATAATTTTTTGTTTTTTCGTGATACGAACTTTTTTAATTAAGTGCAATCAAGATGAACTGCAGGCAAGCATTTTTGCAAAGTTTGATGAGTCTCGGAACATTTTAGCAAATTCTGTGACTGCATCAAAATTGAAATTTAATTTTTAATATTTTTTAATTTATTTTTTATTTATTATTTTTTATTTATTTATTATTTTTTAATCAATCGACTAATTTTTGAAATGACGTAGCTAAATGGTGCCTCAACCAAATTTAACAATTTATAGCTTAAATTAAAGACAATTATCTTGCCGAGGTGCCATTTTTGTCGAATTTTTGTTATTTGCAATGAATTTTTAATTATTTTAATTTCTATCAAAAGTGACGTTTTAAAAAATCTATCATATTGAGCCAAATCATAATAATTACAATTCAAGAAGTTCGGCGCCTCCATACATATCTGCTCTAACAGTCTGCAAAGTTTCATCCGGATCGGTTTTCGCAGCTGACAGTAATCTTAAAAAAATATACGCTATAGCCCAATTTCAGATACCTGAAGTTTGCGTACACATACGTATTTTCCAAAAAATAGAGCTAATTTTTTTGTGCTAAAATCCGTTGAGAAAAGTTTCAGAAGCCAAAAAGTAGCTAACGAAAAATTAGTTTGAAAAATAGTGTATTTTTGTGAATGTTGGTCAACGTATTTTGGAAAATTTTTTAGAAAGGTTTGCCTACACAAACGACTTTTTTAAAAGTTGCAACTAGCAATTAGCTACATAGAACTGGTTCAAAAAGTACCAAAAGCCATATAGAATTTTTTGGTATATCGATTTAAAGATTTTTTCCCATTGAAAAATAGGTTAAAATTTCAAGTTGAACAAAATTTGACGTTATATACATCAAATGAAAGCTTATTTAACTTGGAACAACTTTTCTTCTTGAGTTAATTAACGAAAACGTTTGTGAAAAATTTTATCGCCCAAAGTTGGTTATTCAGAGCGCCACCTTAAACGAAACCTGTTTTGGTAATGTTTCACTGGTGAATGTTGCTTGTATGAGTTAGAGAGCACGCACTTATGTTTGTGTATTCGAGAAAGGAGAGCTGGTTAGCACTCCCCTCGAAAAGGACGGACCTGGGTTCACGCCCAAACACACATATGTGGTTAAGGCACTGTCGCCTACTTCGCGACAGCTAACCCATTTTTTGTCATTCCCAAGCATTGAATATAATCATTCAGTAGCCGTTAGGTGAACCACGTTGTCTATGTACCTTTTATGGGTTGTGGGTAAAATCCAGCCCCAGCCCCAAGTGGTTAAAATCCAGCCCCAGCCCCAATCCCCAACTGGGTAAAATCCAGCCCAACTGGTCAACTGGGTAAAATCTAGCTCCAGCCCCAACGGGGTAAAATCCAGCCCCGACTGACTGGGTAAAATCCAACCCCAACCCCATCTGGGTAAAATCCAGCCCCAGCCCCAACTGGGTGATTTCCAGTCTTGGCCCTAGCACCGGCGCCCCGGCCTCAGCCCCCAGTGGGTGCCGGCTGACTAGTGGGTGCCGGAAGTGAAAACCCCACGCCCGTGTATGGGCAGAGTATCATGCAAATGCAATGACAATCGGTTTAGGGTAACTCAAAAGAAGTGGTGTTACTTGTTGATCAAACTACGTACTCCCCATCCTGATGACACATATAACAGCACAGTACCATTTGGAGCTTAACTGTTAGAATGGGACTTCACCGGTCCACCCAGCTACTTTCTCCTACCAAAATATTGACCCATAGCAGCCCAACCTTCTGTTGCGGGGCGTTTTTGATGATCGTTTGGGTTTTTTTGGCATTTAAGGTGGTAGTTGCGTTTTCGAGGTTTTTGTGATTTCTATGTAAATTTTGCGCCACCAGTACTCAAGGTATAAGTGACGCCGGAGCATAAATTTTTGGGACAGTATAGTAAAGGTCAATATCCCCAGGCATGTCTCTCACTTTTTTGAAATTTCATCTGTGGACATTTTTAGAGGGTGTTAATTACAAGAAAATATCTTAATTTTCGGTGCGTTTGCTTTTCAGCTATTTGCTCAGTAATTTGACTAGTTATTAAAAAAGTGGGGGACATGCCTGGGGATTTTAAACATGTCAAAAACCTTACCAAATTTCAGCCCCAACAGGTAATCGTATGACTCAGAGCTGTGGCGCAAACTTTTTGTAAAAATTTTAATATTTTGGAAAGGACCTTTCTTTAGTCGCTTATACTGGAAAGAAAATCACAGGTTAAATTTCAAGGCATGGCATACATTTAGGAAAGATATTGTTCTACCTAATGCAAAAGACCGCTTATGATTTGAATTTGTAAACGCTGAGCTATGGCTTTTTAAAAAAACACCTAAAAACGCAATTACCCCCTTAACACCACCGAAATTTGGTTTTTTCATGACCAAAATATTTAATGTTCATTTCAGCGTTGTGGCGTTTGTTTCAGGAAAGACGTGAAGAAGGGCGAGAAGAATACCATCGTCTCCTCCTACAATCGCAACTTCACGGGACGCAATGACGCCAACCCGCAGACGCACGCCTTTGTCACGTCGCCAGAACTGGTCACCGCACTTACGCTGGCCGGGACCCTGGAATTCGATCCCACTCGAGACTATCTCACCGGACAGGACGGTCGGGTTGTCTTGATGTTTTTCCCATTGTAGACTGTGGATGCTTTAATTTGTTAATGTACCTTGTCATAGTGAATTAAAAATATAAAGTTATATGGTAGATGGCAAGTCTCTGGCATATTTTTAGTGGGGGGGGGGGGCGTCTCTCCATTTGGTCCGGAGCCCCCCATTTTGGTCGCGCCCCCCCTATTTCAGATGAGGTGCCCCCCCCCATAGCCCAAATTCTTTTCCGGAAGAGCGTTTTAGCGACTTTTTAGCTGTAGCGATGTCGTGTTCGACGGGTTTTTTGGGTCCTTTTTTGCTAAATTTAGTATTAATGTAGCTTTAATAACGTATAATAACCAATTTTTTGTGTAAAAATAGTGTTTTATCGTGAATTTGGTGCGCCCCCACCATTTTGGTCGACGCCCCCTCCATCCATGGGGGGGGGGGGGGCTGCCCTCCCATCGCGCCCCCCCCCTCATAAAATTTTGCCTAAAAATATGCCAGAGTGTAGCTTGCGTCATTGGACAGATAAACTTCACAGTTGGTAGTCCCGTCATACTAGAATGGAGCCTTGAGCGCTACAATTTTCCTTTGTAACCCAGCTGAGTAGTTTTAAAAGCTATGTGTAAGCCACTGTAAAATCATTCTTGTAACCAAAATTTCCGTCACCTTCGCTTACTTTATTGCCATATTATAGATCCTAGCCTAGCGACCATATTGTATTGCTTTTTTAGGCAAAAAATTCAAACTGCAAGCGCCCAGTGGTGACGAACTGCCGCCGAAGGGATTCGATCCGGGACAGGACACCTATCAGGCCCCCCCACCCGACGGGTCAGGGGTCAGCGTGGATGTGGACCCCAAGAGCAACCGACTGCAACTGCTGTCCCCCTTCGACAAATGGGACGGCAAAGACTTAGAGGATATGCTGGTGTTGATTAAGGTGGGGGGCGCAAACTTGAATCGAAAGAACCCATACATGTAACGGGGTAAAAATTTGGGGGGGCCTCTCGGCTCTCTGGCCAAATTTGGAAACCCTCCCCCTTGATCGACCAAAAATACACCAAATTTTGTACAATTTTTCCCTAAAGGTGCTATTTTTAGTAAATTTTGCCATAGTTTTGAGAATTCTCCCCCCGGCCCCTCGATTTTGGGAGGGTTCCCCCATCCCCCTTTCATACATATTGTGTGAAAGAAACATGTCAGACTAGCGGAAAAAATAGTCGCAGTGTGCTCGCAATTACTGCCTTAGTTTAGTCTGGTATGGTGTTTTAAGAAATTGAAACGGTCTTGAAATTGAAAATAATTGGACGAAAAAATGATAGTGGTATTTAAACTGAAACAATCATACTACGTAAGCATTTGTCAGACTGGACCTAATCGCAACAGTACTTAAGTTAGTTTGTGTTTAGGACTGACTGACTTTGCAACAGAAAAAAGTCAGTCTAGTTGTCTCAAGTCTGACCAAAAAAACGCTGAGAGAATACAGGTGGCGTTACTTTAGCAGCTAACAGCTGTAGTCTTGAAGGCTGAATTTGTTTTGTCTCAGTGTTCAGCATTTTTTGGTGAGACTTTAGATAACACCATGACGGCATTCTGATTGCTAGATCCTTATTTTTTCTTATGTCTCTCTCTCTCTCTCTGATCTGCGAACTCAGGCTTTAGAGTGATTTATTGTTATTCAGGTGAAAGGCAAGTGCACGACGGACCACATCAGTGCTGCCGGACCCTGGCTGAAGTACCGCGGACACTTGGACAATATCTCCAATAATTTGTTTATTGGGTAATAATTTAGTTGGCTGCAAAAATTTTGATGAGCAGATAACATAATGTCTGGGTTTGTGGGTTCACAAAAAATGTAAGAGTTTGAGATTGTAGAATACGCCTATAGTTGCGTTTCTGAACTTTTTTATGCATAATATGAAATTGGACCTCATAATATTAGATTAAGCTAACATTAATAGTTTTATAAAGTTTTTTGACTTAAATCTGGAGCTTTATTTTGGTTTAATTTGTGATTGTTTTCAGTGCCATAAATATTGAAAATGACAAAGCTAATTTGATCAAGAATCAGATTACTGGCGAATTTGGACCAGTGCCGGAAACGGCTAGATATTACAAGGTGATTAAATGATACTGCTTATATTAAAAGTTTTGGCTTGTGGACAAGTATGACCCAGGTTTAGGGGGCCACCTAGGTCAAAAGCTAAGGTTCTCCAGTTTGACTTATTTTCACACTTTTAGACATCTATAGCTTTTGGCCATACATGTACACGGGGTCTCGGTCTGGGGGGGGCTCCCCCCAAATCTCACATTTTGGGGGGGCTCCCCCCATATTTCCTCACAAACACGCGAAAATTTCCAATTTTTGCCTAAAAATGGGAAATTTTTGCGAAATTCCGATATTTTTAGCGATTTTTTCGTTTTTTCGGTCATTTTTGAAGCATTTTACGGCGATCTGAAGCGATTTTGGGGTTTCAGAGAGGGGGGCTTGTCCTAACTTGTCAAATCTGCGGGGGGCGTGTCCCGGACTTAACAATCTGGGGGGGCTTGCCCCCCCCCCCCAGACCCCCCCCCATGTACATCTGTGCTTTTGGCACTTGCACAAGCACAAGCACAGGCACAAGCACAACGCGTTGATGTTCACATTGGAACTTGCACAAGCACAAGCCAGGTTTTTTTTCCAAAATCGGATTTCATCATTCTGGCGTCATTTTTAAACTCCTGTCGTCATTTTTATTTTTCGTTCGTCAAAATTAGATTATGGCTTTACAGTATATACCTTTGCGCTGCAGCAATATTGCTAGTCAGTGTTATCATACGGTGGCGTACTGAAAGAAAATTTTCGGCCAAAATTCAAAAAATTGGGACTTTTATGAAATTTAAGCGGTTTTTACCTAAATTTTGGCTTGGCCAAAAATTATTGAAATCGGTTAGCTAAGGGGTATAAAGTGCAATTTTTTTGAAAGGGTGTCAAAATTTAGTAGACCGATGAGACTTGAGAGGGGGGTCCCACCAAGGAGGGAGAGGTACCCAAAGTATTAATTTGTGCAGTTACATGTAATGCTTGTGCATGGGGTCTCAGTGTGGGGAGGAAGCTTGTCCTGGATTTTTCAAAATATTAGTGTCTTCTTCAGAATTTTTTACAATTTTAGAGGGTCTTGTCCCGACGTCTCGAGGACTACTCACATCACAACAACCCCAAAATTTCCAGCTTTGCCTAAAAATGATAATTTTTGCAAAATTTGTATATTTTTAGCATTTTTTTAGCTTTTTGCTCAATTTTAAGCCAAGCTTGGGGCAAATTTCAAATTTTCGGGTACCTTTTTTAACTTTAAGGAGGGCTTGTTGTCCCGGAATACCAGATCTGGGACGACTTGCCCCACCAGACCCCCTTGTACATTTGTGTGCCGAAGATTTCGGTAAAATTTTAAGAAATCGTATCAGAAATTTTTTCGAGTCGGGAAATCAACAGTAAATCACGTCTAAAACTCAGAAGTTGAACGCCACATGAGATTAGTACACTAGATAGGTAAATGTACTCGTGTATATGCAGATGCATCGATGGAAGCTAATAACAAAGACGAAAGAAACTAAAAGAAAATGAACGCAATGCATTCTTCAAATTATATAAGATCCATTTAGATCAAGGGTTCCCCCCTAAAACCACACATTTTCATTTAATTTTGCGCCATTTATGCCTACA
Organism: Trissonchulus sp. WLG1_4; assembly: GCA_030248245.1. Lineage (NCBI taxonomy): Eukaryota > Metazoa > Nematoda > Enoplea > Enoplida > Ironidae > Trissonchulus > Trissonchulus sp. WLG1_4. The sequence goes on from JASANF010013379.1 coordinate 21,172, forward strand.
CCCAAACTGAATGCTTCAAAATCTCTACGCTGATTGGCTGTGCTTGTGCAACAGATAAATTTTTTGAACAAGCGTTGTGCTTGTGCTTGTGCAGAATTTTCTGCAGTGTGAACCGGCTGTGCCTGTGCTTGTGCTTGTGCTTGTGCAAGTGCCAGTGTGAACCCGGCCTAACATATTAATATCTGCAAATTATGCAATATTGGACAACCAAAAAATTTTGTACATGTAGCCCCCCTCCTTAAACGGCCGACAATTTGTGTTTCAGTCGAAGGGCTTGAAGTGGGTTGCGGTGGGTGACGAGAATTACGGCGAGGGCTCCAGTCGAGAACACGCTGCGCTGGAACCAAGGCATCTGGGCGGGCGGGCCATCATCGTCAAAAGCTTCGCGCGAATTCACGGTGCGTCCAGGTTTTTTTATTGAAGATTCATTCTGGGTCCACATTGGGTCGGGTTACGGTTAACCGTTAGTCAAGAGGTTGGTATTGGCCACACATGTGCTGCTGAGGAAATCTGCGGGTGCGGCCGTAGACGGGGAGGGGGGCTGCTACGTGAATTTTGCAAAATTTTTGTTTGCCTATTTAGGGAGAGTTACAGCCGATTTGGGATGAGCTAGGTTAGGCTGGGTGGGAGCAGTCCCCCCACGCTCATGTATGTTCTGTTGATCCCACTCGTAGACCCAAAAAACAAAGTCTGTTGACGAAATGGTTTATGAGATTTAGGATGAAATCGGTGGATTGTTTTTATTTTTTTGAAAAAATGGTTTATAGAGGAATTGCGAATTGGGTGATTTTCTACAGCCTAAAACAATACCCGGCCTTTTTGAACGCTTGGTTTTACGCCTTGCCACGGTTTTTTGTCTTTTTGTTTTTCATGAAAAGTGTACGTTGTGATTTCGTGTACACTTTTCCATATACCTTATATCAAGAGTGCATAATAAGAATTGTCAAAATCGATGATGGGGGGGTACCGGGTACCCCCCACGTTTTGATCACCGGGGTCTGATTTGTGGGGGGGTACCCCTGCCACGTTTTGGACCGGGGTCGGGTTTGTGGGGGGGACGGGGTACCCCTGCCAAGTGTTGACCGGGGTCCAGTTTGTGGGGGTGGTACTATGGTCCAATTCGTGGCCTGTTTTTGGAGTTAATGGTCGCAGGTTGTAATTCTGACCCCTGCCAGGAATTGGTCGAGTGTCATACTCTTCTTATTATGCACTCTTGCTTATATGTAAATTTCCCTACCCTGTCGTAGTCTGGTACATTGTCCATGCGCAAAACTTTACTTGGTGTTTTGTTTCATTTTGTGTCATTTTGTAACTTCACATTTCACATTCACACAAAATATACGCAAAGAGAATTTAGTTTTATATTTACTGAATGTTATAAGATGGGGTTATAGAATGTATACAGATCATTCTGATACTGATTATAATCAAGCCAGTTTACTTTAACTGTGACTAAAGAACCAATTAGTTCACTGCACTCTCACAGGTGTGTTATGGCTCATATTTTTCGCATTTTTCGGAGTTTTGGACCTAATTCTATTTTTCCTATTTTTGGGAATCAGTTTTAGTTTTTCTATTATTTCGCAGGAGGGCCAGAACACACCTGCCTCCTCTATTTTCCCTGGCGAAACTTTACGTCAGAGAGTTCATATTTTTCGTTTTTAAGAAGCGTCCAAAACCAAATAAAATTTCAATTTGTCGCCAGTTAAAAAATGTGGTAGAAATTTTTAATACTTTCAAATTTTCAATCAATATTTCAAACTAGGTTTTTCAAGTCCTACAAAAGCTTCAAAATTGCATGAATCCGCATTGGATAGCACAAGAGTATGAAACACGATTTTGTCAACAGTGTACAATATGATATAATACATACGGAATAAATGAAACATAGAGTAAGTATTAAAATATAGTGATCTTCGTTGTTCGATTAAGAAAATGGGGCTTCCACTGGAAGTATTATTAACATAGGCTTTGAGCTTTCCATAAACTTGCCGTTTTATAGCAGTTATAATGCTATGGTCAAGCGTGCAAAGCGAAATGAATATCGGACAATGTTCGTGTTTTTTTATATCTGCCATTTTGTAGTAGGACCTTTTCACCATTGACCAGCTCACAGCTGTATAGTTTTCCCTTTCAACTACGCATTTTGAGGTGGACTCGAACTAAATTTTAGTCTTCAATCCAATTTTTAAAGTAGATTAATTTTTTAATCTAACTTGTTTTCCGTGGTTGTTATATTTACTATATATTATTTCAAAGCCGTTTTCTCATACTGGCAGGTATCGTTTAATATTATGTGAGTGGAGATTAAAATATTCATCGACTGTTAATGTATGAAAAGGTCCAGACAAAGGCGTCATAATTTGGCACTGTGGTGATCCTTGGATTTCGAATGCAGCGAGGCCACCATGGAGATTGGCTCCACCGTAGACTTCCAGCAAAACCGCTCCTTTGTCGCCTGTCGTATTTCGCCATGCTTCCAGAGATAGATGACAAAATTGAACATATTGTTCAGATTGGAAATTTGTATGCACTGGCCCACGGGGATGGGCGATTTGATGATTTTGGCTCGATCCAGCGTGGCCAGACTGTAGGGGATGGTATAGAGGAAAAGCGTGCCTGTGACTATGATCAGCAGCGTACGCGTTGCCTTCATTTGTCGCTCTTTGTAGCGCTGCAGAAGGTCGGGTAGAACTTCGCTGTGGCGTCTAAATAGACAGGCAAGAGCGATGAAATAGATTAGCACGCTTAGACCGCTGACCGCTGCTTGATAGCCATACATCAGGCTGCTGAATAGAGGCGACAGGGTGCCCTTGACGCCACACAGGGCGACAATGGTGTAGCTGGAGTCAAAGGAGAGAATGATGAAAAAATAGGCCACGTAGCAAGTCAAGCCGGCTCCCGTGGCCATGGCCGCTAGACCGGTCATAAAGCGGTACGTCAGACGACGATAGAGGGATACTGAACTGCAGGCAATCAGGCGATCAATTGCAATTACTAGCAATACGTTGGGCAATAGATAGCTTTGCAGCACCTGTAGATGTGTGAGCATGAGATAGCATTGAATCTGAGAGAGTCTCTGTAGACCAGTCAGGCTTAGATATCGATATTCGCGATAGATGGCAAACCAGGTGAGAAATATGCCATTGATCAGATCGGCTATGGCCAAACAGCCGGGTAATATATACTCTTTTTGGCCCCAGGACTTGATCTTATGCATGGCCATCAATATAATCAGATTTCCCACTATATGCAGTATACCCTCGGTAAAATAGATCATATGCGTGTAGATATAGATCCATTGATATTCCATTGGTTTGGTGGTCACATTAGTAGCAAGTCGTGGGATGGTGGAATTCATAGTTTCTGAATGAAGACTGAAAGTATTCGACAGTTTTTAAGTAGTTTTGTATTAAGTAGATATAACTTGTCTCGTTTATTAGGTATAATTTGATAATTGAATAGTAGACTAGGGATTGAGTATGTTATATTAAGTAGTTCAAATATATTATGTACTTTCGTTAGTAAATTAAAACAGTATAACAGATCAAACGAGCGGGAGTAAATCTAGTTTAATCGGAAATGGACTAAAACATCTCTGGCATTTATAGTTTTGTAATAATAATAAATTCACACTAAACATGTGCCGTTTCTGTGACAAGTTGTATTGCTCTAATAATGATTCGGATTATTAGTGTAGCTTCGAACTTGAAAAAGTCTTGTTTTCAGCAGTATAAACTAATTCTACCTCGTGACAGTATTGTTGAAATTCCCAAGAAGATTGTGAAACTTTTTGTTTTTTCACTGAGATTTTCTCAGATTAGTTTTAGTTAAGTCTAATTAATAAATAATTAATATCCATAGCGCGTGACTACGAAATAGTAAGTTGTATAAATGTATTGTTTAAAAGTGCACGATACTATTTTGTAAAGATATAATGTATTTCAATATATTGGATGGAGGACTCTATAATAGGTCAGCTTGAAATTTGTCATCCTAAGATAGATTGTAGAAAATTAGAAAATTGTTATCGCAAAGCAAATGTTTTTCGTGTTGTTTATGAATATTTATGAGAGCAGGCCTTCTGTTACTTGCCAAGCACGTTGAACTAGAGTAAAAAGAAAGTTATAAGGCTGATTTTGTGTTGAATAATTCAGTGTAATGAGCAAATTGATAAGTACGCATTATGCTCAAAACTGTCAGTGGGCTTAAGATTACGCTGGAAGTATGGCAAGCTATAATTGTAAAATAAATAAATATTAATCTGTTTTTAATGTGTATAATCCAACATAAGTATATATCACTTATTAAAATGATTTCGCAAATGATTCTTTATTATCAGGGTAGGCGCGATAGCGCCTAACCCTAGAATAGGAACGACACTCCACATTGCAGAATTTCAAAATTAATTTTTTTAATAACTAAAAATTTATGCAAGCAAACTGGTTTTAATTTGGTGTGTGCACGTGCCTGGGGGAGGGCTACATGCTGGCCAAATTTCAGGCAAATCGGTTGGGTATTACTCGAGATATGAAAAATCGCCTTCCGCAAACTCGGATTTTTCCGTCTTTTTTTTTTCCCCGACGCATAACTCAAGAAATCCTTCTTGGCGAGGCACTTTTTTGTGTTTTTTATATTTGTTCTGATTGGGAATAGTGTCATTAACAAAATGGTGTTCTAGGCTTTTGCCGTTTTGGCTGTGCTGGGAGGGGGAAAGCCCTTTTTTGGGCCTCGAAAAATGGCCAAGTCAAAAATTCAATGGCGCCAGCTTTTGAGAAGTCACGCAAACAGCCTAAGTCTGATCTCTTGTATGCATGGTAGTGTAGTAGGGTTGTAGTGCGTCTCCCCTTTTGGAGTCGATCGTGTCACTGTATGCCTAGGGAGGGGGTCCGGAAGGTATTTTACGTGTATTAGGGGGTTAGGCTACTCATGGGCAGTACAGCCAAAACTGTTATAGATGGAGGCCTGTCGTTTTGTATGCGAATATAAACCCATATACTGTGCATTGCAGCGTGATATTAGTTTTGCTGTCAGATTTACCTAGTAGCCAGAACTGGTGCACCCCCCTCTGACACCCTTGGAAACATAGTTTTTCTTGACTTTGTCGATGTATAACGCTTTTATGGATAGTTTTATGGCCGCTCGTTCTGTATTTCTCTTGCCTCTTAATATACAGGCGTAGGGGTGTCCGTGGATAGTGTTTGGTCCGCGTCATACTAGACAGTAAATATGTAGGCAGTGTAGCCAAAACGGTGATAGATGGAGGTCTGCCGTCTTGTAGTCGAATATAAACCCATGCACTGTGCATTACAGCGTGGTATTGGATTTGTTGTCAGGTTTACGTAGTAGCCAGAACTGGTGCACCCCCTGTGATACCGTTGAAAAGATGATATTTCATGATTTTCTCAATGTATAACGCGTTTATGGATAACCTCTCGTTGTGTATTTCTGGTGCATCTTAATACATAGTCGCGGGGGTGTCAGTTGATATTGTTTGGTACGCGTGGTGTTGACTGGTCCACTTTCGTAGCCCTGGCAAAGTGCCAGAATGGTCAATTTGACCAAATTTTTGAATATTTTAAATTTTTTTGAAAAACCGTGAAAAGGGTTAATTTGAGTTGCCGAACACGAATACAACGTCACTTTGACCAAAATTAATGTATATATTAATTATTAACCCAAAATAATGACAAATACGACAAGGCCAATTGTGTACTGTTAGTGGCTTTGTAGAAATAAGTAGGTAGTGCAGCATACGCATGCGCGACTATCACTTTTCAGAATGTAATCATACAATATGCAATCCAAGTGTCAGCTTTCCTGTCGTCAAGTAAAATTGCTGCAGCGGAAAAAGAAATAGGATTATTATAAAACTGCCCTTTCACCAAGGGCAGCAGTGTAGGTAGAATAGGAAAGTTGGCTGATCTACAGCGGAAAAATGCTAATAAGCTTGTCAAACACCCGGGACAAGTTTTGCAGCCGAATAGGGAAACTCAGCTTGCTAAATAAAGCGGACAAGAGTTTCTTCAGAATAGCAGTCGCCAGTGGCGGATCTAGAAATTTTCCATGGGGGGGGGGGGCTCGGACCCCGATAGGCCCCCCGACCAATAGGCCCCATTTTTTTGAAATGTGTTAAAATGGACTTAAATGCGATTATAACGCAAAAAACGACACATATTAACACATTTCGTTAAAAAACCAATTTTTTGAACCGAATTTTTATTGAACGTAAAACTGGAGTTCAAAATACCTAAAATTACAAAACCGGCGCGCCGGCGAGGGAGGGTGCACCAGCTAGCCAATTGAAAACAGTAAGAAGATTTTTGGCACTACGAACCATAAAATTACTTAAAATGTCAATTTTACCCCAATAAAACAGCTTAAATGATACACGTATATAACAGTGTATTAGCAAATAAATAGTGCACAATGCACAAATATATACATATATACGCTTTCATGAAAGACAAAAGCAAGGACAAAAGCAAGGAACAGTAAAGCCATAAGGTTGCAGGGGTCTGGGGGCGGCAGCCCCCAGACCAAAATGTGAGAAAATTTTTATTTTTAGGCTGAATTTGATCAATTGGAGACGTATAGGAAACTTTTTCCTGCCAGTCTATAAAACCAAATAGGGGGGATTCTTGTGTAAAAGTTTAGTCGTTGAAAGTTTCTAGGGAGGGCACTGGCGGTCCCAAACTGATTTTTTTTGGGGGGGGGGTGAGGTCTGCAGAATTTTGTTCACTTTTTATGATAGCGTTTTTCAGTTTTACGGTATCTTGTTATTGCCGCGGCCATATCAAGGCAATGAGTTGAATGTGTTTGTAAGTAAAACCAGTGGCGTACCCAGAAAATAAATGAAGATTTTTTCAATTTTTAGGCTGAATTTGGTCAACTGGAGACGTATCAGAAATTTTTTCCGACAGGAAAATAAAACTAAATATGGGAGCATTAAAACAGTGTATATATCACACACCTAAATGCAGCATGATGTACTCGTGTAGACATGCAAATGCAGTCTAATGTACTTGTATATACATGCATAGGCTTTGATGAAGGATAAGAAGAAGAAATAGTAAGCCACATAGTCGCAGAGGTCTGGGGGCGGCAGCCCCAAGAAAAACAAATTGTGGAAAATTTTTCATTTTTAGACCAAATTTGTTCAATTGGAGACGTATCGGAAATTTTTTTCGGCCGATCAATAAAAACCAAAGGAGGGACCATTGTGTCAAATTTCAGTCGGAACAAATTTCGGGGGGCTATAAGGACCTAAATAGGCCCCCAAAGCAACATAGACAGGGGCCCATCTAGTCCACAGCCGGCTACAAGGGCTTAAATAGGCCCCAAAACAACATGGAGAGGGGCCTATCTAGTCCAGAGCAGGCTACAAGGGCCTAAATAGGCCCCCAAGCAATTTGGAGAGGGGCCTATTTACATAGTCCAGAGCAGGCTACAATAGACTAAATAGGCCCAAAAGCAACATAGACAGGGGCCCATCTAGTCCACAGCCGGCTACAAGGGCTTAAATAGGCCCCAAAACAACATGGAGAGGGGCCTATCTAGTCCTGAGCAGGCTACAAGGGCCTAAATAGGCCCAAAAAAGCAACATAGAAAGGGGCCAATCTACTCCACAGCCGCCTACAAGGGCTTAAATAGGACCCAAAACAACATGAAGAGGGGCCTATCTAGTCCGCAACAGGCTACAAGGGCCTAAATAGGCCCCAAAACAACATGGAGAGGGGCCTATCTAGTCCGCAACAGGCTACAAGGGCCTAAAACAACATGGAGAGCGACCTACATGTATGCACAAGTCGGGGGCCTATCGGCCCTTCGGGCCGATAGGCCCCCGACTCGATAGGCCCCTCGACCCAATGGGGGGGGCTCGCCCCCCCCCGCCCCCCCCCCTAGATCCGCCTATGGCAGTCGCCCTGCGACACGTTAGTGCTTTCTGCACCCTATTCGCGCGAATTAACCAGCCATTATCATCAGCTGCCTCTTGCCGGAAAAGTGCCATATACTTCATTGGTTCTTGATGTTATTTTCTAGGCAAGCTATCTATGTCCAGAAGAAATAATTGTTCATCCATAATATAATAATCAATCGATCGCCATTCATTTTTATTGTTACGTATGTAAATGTAGTTTAAGCTTATATAAATTCTGCAGTTATTCGTATTAACTAGAGTTATACGGTTGTATTGTAACATTTTATGATTCGTATTGAATATTAGTCGTTAATGTCTATATAATAATATATATAATGTTAAGTTGAAATACGCCATTACCCATTTGTAATTTTTAGGAAAAATGTCTATATACAAAACAAAAATAGATTGCGCTTGGAGAAATTTAAATGAAATAGGTACCTGTATATATCTGCAGAGTATAACTTTATAATCTATATATACGCCTGACTTAAGTCCTGAGTGCTAGTAAGTGTCGAAAATATTTTTCCTAATAATTCGCGCGAATAGGGTGCAGAAAGCACTAACGTGTCGCAGGGCGACTGCTATTCTGAAGAAACTCTTGTCCGCTTTATTTAGCAAGCTGAGTTTCCCTATTCGGCTGCAAAACTTGTCCCGGGTGTTTGACAAGCTTATTAGCATTTTTCCGCTGTAGATCAGCCAACTTTCCTATTCTACCTACACTGCTGCCCTTGGTGAAAGGGCATTTTTATAATAATTCAGTATCTAATTTGTATAAGCAGCGACTGTGCCTCAACCACATATTATAACGGTGTCAAAATTTTAGTGGCGCCCTTGATCGAACAAATTATGTACCGAACTTAACTTATCATTACTACCACCTTCCAAAAAATATGCAAAATTTCACAACAATACTTACATTTTCTAAAACGGTGTCATTTTTGCCCATTTTTGCGCTGATTTTCAGGACCCTTCCCATCGTCTCTCCTCTTAAGCCCGGTTCATGCTTGTCCTAAAAGACAGGGTACAGGGACAGGACAAGAACAAATTTCGGTCAGCAGCAGTGAAGAATTTACAAAAGCGTTTGGGCTGATTTCTTTTGCATATCATCTGCATGTGACTCCGACTTTTTTCGTGCGAAACATCAACTCATTTGGCCAAGTAGTTAGTTTTCTTGGAATCGCTTAAGGACAAAACGATAGGGACAAGGACAAGGACGAGTATGAACCGGGCTTTAGCTTCAACTAGCTTTTGGTCAGCCTCTAGTGCCCCCCCCTTATTTTGTTTTAGAGACCAATCTGAAGAAGCAGGGCCTGTTGCCCCTGACTTTCGCCAACCCGGCCGACTACGACAAAATCCAGCCAACCGATCGCATCTCCTTAGTCGACTTGAAATCGTTGGCTCCGGGCAAGGTCAGTTAGGCTTGAGCACCGGAAAAAAAGCATAAAACGGTTTTTTAGGATGTAATTTTTTATGAAAGAAACCAACCCTGAGGTCAGCTGGGGAGTTGAATAATTGACACCAAGTTTTTGGTATGATTTCACTATAGTGTGATACAGTGTAATGTAGTTATATATTATGTATATGAATATTAAGTGCTCTTAAAGTGTAATATGCAGAACTTCGTTCTATTCGAGCTTGTATGAACAAGTACTACTAATAGTGATACAAGGAATCAAGCATTGTACCACAATACAATATACATACATACATACATACATACATACATACATACATACATACATACATACATACATACATACATACATACACAATACCACATACAATTGTTGAGTTGTTACAATTATTGTAACAATTGTAGGTTTGTGCAATCGGGCCCTGATGGCTAAAGTACGGTCACCAATTGGCTGAGAATTGTCTCACGTAATTAGGATGCATAATATTATGCGATATTGTAGTTTAGACTTAACCTAGCCTAAGCTAATTGCACTACGTATGTATTGTTGACGAAATGGCTTAGACTTACGACCTTATCTTGAAACGGGCTGAGTTCCACTAAGTAATACGTAGTAGGTAAAAGGTAAGGTAAAGATAACCCGCGGATAGATAATTATCCTTTGGCGTGTCCGCCCTCGGGTGCGGTGCTCATCTCCGTTACAAAGCCCCGGAGCGTCATCATGGGTGCCACTTCACGAGTGACTGCATCCATAGAAGGGGGCCAGCCCCTGAAGGCATAATGCCCTACACGGACCGCTGTTACTTTCCCACGTTATTGTGGTGTCATATTGTAGTTCTGAGACCACATAGCAAGAAGCGTTTACTGGCTCCAACTAAAAAGACCTCGCTGCCGTAATTGTAACAGATTATATAATTTTTCAAGATTACATAAAAACACAGACAGAACACATCCATCGTTATCGCGAATAGCCGTAAAGGTTAGCTGGAGCTAGTCCATGGAAGTTCCAAGAATAATAATAACACACTTCCCTGAAATTTGAAAGGTTACGTAAGTAAACATTACCTACAGTATGACAGAGAGCTGTGTGTACGGTAGGTGGTAAGACTTACTTAGGGAATTTTATTTGGCTAGGTGACACATTTATCGACTAGAGTAGGATGGACTGCTGGGTTGGCAGGAGCAATGTGGCCTTAATCTCTTGCTCAAGAGTACGTATGACAAAGTAGCCAGGATTCCATCCTCCTACCTACCTTCAGATTAGAAATCGGACGCCATAACCACTCGGCCACACTGGCCACGTTTTTGGATGAACTCTGTAGTCTGATAATTTCTAAACTCGACTAACTTTGGTAGATAAAAATTTTTAGCTTAACGTCAGTTACATGTTGTAACTGTTCAATCACTATTGAAACAAAGTTTGTTTATGCACGCCAAGGGAAAATATCTTAGGTTGTTTTGGCCATTTCTATTGTATTTTCGTTTTAATTATTTCTTTTTTCTGCAATTTATCCTGAGTGCCAACTTTATAAGAAGTTCTTTGGGGAATATTGCCAGGACAGTGTTGAAAAATATTATCTTCTGCAGAAAAAATACGCGTGGGTACCGCCGTATGATGTGATGAGCCAAAATGTTTTTTAGGAGAGTGCAGGTTGAGGTTTGAGGTACTGATTGTCTGATTTTCTGACATTTTCCATGCAACAGCAGCAGTATGTGTGAGTGAGTTGAGTCTAAGGCTGGACTTCGCAACTGAAACCCAGTGTAAGGCCTGGTTCCCAGTAGGCAGAATTAAGAAATACGGACTAAAGTCTGACAAAAAATATTTGCATCGCTTGAGAAAACGAAACATGTGATTTTGCTGCGAAAAGAATAGATTTTGACTATCAAGAGTACAGCAAGTATATAGCCGCAGAAGTCATGCCATTAAAATAAGTGAGTGGCGCACGCGCACCTATTTTTTGTCCAACTAACTAACCTTGGTTCGTAACGAACCGACGTATTGAATAGTATACTTGGGCCCGGTTCTAACTACTCAGAAAAAGAAGTAGGAATAAGAAATTGATACAACAAATAAGATGCATAACTTGTTGATACAATAAATAATATGCAGAACTTGAAATAAGAAATAAGAAAAAAGGCCGTATTCACATCCCAAACAAATAAGAAATAAAAGGTCGAAATGAGATATAAATCCTTATTTCTTATTTAGAGTTTTTTTCTTATTTCTGCCTGGTGAGGAGAAGTGGCCTTTATTTCTTGTCTGCCTTGTGGGAACTGGCCCTGACTGTTTTATATATTCTAGCCAGTGAAGTGTGTGATCAAGCACGAGAACGGGTCCAAAGATGAGATCCAGCTGAACCACACGATGAACGAGGAACAGATTTCCTGGTTCCAGGCTGGCTCGGCACTCAACCGAATGGCCGAGATTTTCGGCAAACAAATCGATGCAAGTCGACGCAAGAATAACAATAATTGGTTTATTGCTAAGTGCGCCTGTTCAGATTAATGGGATTAACTGGATTAGATGAGACTTTGGTAATCAGATCAACACAATATCGGATTACCTTAGCTTTGCTAAATTAAAAAAAACTAGTTTAATAACTTCAATAATAAGTTATTGAGAAGTCGAGATTAAAGTTGTATGAAACTTCAAATTACTTAGTTTGTCTCTATATTTAGTTATCGAGGTGTGATAATGCCTAATGTAGCGATGTCCAAAATTCGGGGGGGGGGGCTTTACAGGCCTGATTTTGGAAACATTTCCAACGACCCCCCTACTTATGGGGGGTCCTCTGCTCAGCCCTCTTACATGTTATAGCACAATGTCAGATAAGGATCGTCTAATCCCGTTAGTTAAATTGTTGAATGGGTCCTAACAAACTGTTATATCATTTTGTTATTGTTTGTTACAGTATGCATTAAATGGATTACATTTAGCTTAAATTAAATTTTTAAATTACTCAGCGGAAAATACTTGACTTATATTTTTTTATATTTTTGATAAAGGAGGATCATTTTATAACTGTTAATTTTAGGTTTGCGTAGATAATTCGTTTAATGTGCTCTGATAATAACACCGTGTGATATTGTAGGGAAGGTGACGTGGTGAAATTAACATTTTTTACTGCTTCCGTTTGCAATATTATCTATGGATAAACATTGTTAACTGTACATTTTCATTTTTCGAATGAACTTTGTTACGTTAATGATTTAAAATTTAGTAATGTATATTATTAATATATATTTAAAATTTAATAATGTTTGATTACATTTATTATTTGAGCATCGTGGAAATTTAGATACATATGTATTAGTGAATTCTAGATTTTGCTTATTCCCTGAAGCCTGAAGATTGGGTTCTATCAATTTTTGTAGTACAAAGTTTTCTATTCAGAATCTTAATAGTTTGTTACCCGTCTGTAGTCTGTCTGATGTGCACTAATTTGTTTTAATATAATATGCGGTTCGAGAAATCTGCATTTTAGAATATATCGATTTTAGGATATTGATTGACATGTTCTTTTTTATTTAAATAGATTTTTTTGGTTTACTTAGTTTGAATGTTATAGTTAGTGCTACGATGAGTTTCATTCAAGTTTTGTTACAAGACAAATCCATTTGACAGGTTACTGTGCTATTGTTTTCTCAGATGCGAATTTCTCAAGCTACCGTGGTGTGTTTTAGGTAGATAATTCAGTAGTAGCTTCTGTGCAGTCTAACTGTGGATTGTCTATTTATATATGCTCAGTTCAGTGAAAGAGTTATTATTAGTAAACTATTCTTCATATTAGTGATTAGCACTTATTAGTAATTAGTATGTGGTCTGCTAACCAAGGTTGGCAGTCTCGGTCTCGTAAAAAAACAGAGGCTAGGCTGGTGTCGGTCTCGGTAGGAAAACCGAAACCTGCCATAAGGTGGTCTCGGTATTTCAGATGACAGTTGAAGTTTTGAAAATTTTGCAAGATTGCTAAGAATTTTAGTTTAAATTTAAGGTTCCAAATAGAATGCGAAGCATGAAAATGTAACTGTCTGCTGCAGAAAGAGAATGTGAGTGCACTGGCAAATGATAGCTGACTTCAAGTTTTAACTTTGTATGAGACACCGTCAGCTAGAATTGCTAACTGAGGTTTGAGCTGGAATGGGTTGCCTCTTTCTTGACTTTAATTTTAAGGTATTTTCAGATATATATATATATATATATATATATATATATATATATATATATATATATATATATATATATATATATATATATATATATATATATATATATATATATATATATATATATATATATATATATATATATATATATATATATATATATATATATATATATATATATATATATATATATATATATATACACATACATAGACTATCATTTACCAGATAGTGCTAACTTCGTAGTTAATTTATATATAACTAAATAAATTGCTGACTTCGCAATTTTGCTAAGCGCGAACTATGTGCGCAGTTTAACTGAACTTTCGTGAGCCCCATACCTTTACCGCATGTAAGCTTAGCGTGTACACGGTTACTTAGCAATTACAGCGTGTACACGTTAAGACACAGTAACCGCGGATACTGTAACCGTTTAGTCTAAACGGATAGTGTAACCGGTTACTCTAAAGGGATAGTGTAACCGGTTACTCTAAACGGATAGTGTAACCGGTTACTCTAAACGGATAGTGTAACCGGTAACACTATCCGATTTCCGACTTCGTGTACTCGTTAAGAAAAATGTTCGTTTGGGCTGCTGGATTTATGCAAATTAGCCTACTGACAGCACAACATTGTCCCAGTAGCTCAAATGGTAGCTTGCTGGTCTGCAGATCTAGAGATGGGTGATTCGCATCATCCCTGGGTCATTCTTATGCTGATGCTATTTAGTAAGGAATCCCCCTCAGCTTCATCATGACAGTAACCATGTAACCGCTAGTAACCGTGTAACCGTGTAACCGCTAGTAACCGTGTAACCGTTTACACGGTTAGTATCCGTGTAAAGGTAGATGTCGCGTGTAAGTGTGCACGAGCACGAGATTTTACCCCCCCCCCCACCCCTAGGTGCTATATGCGCTATTTGCGCTATTATAGTGTCCAGCTCAAAACCGCCCCCCCCCCCGCTCTTTTTTTTCTTCTCCTCTTTTTCCCCCCCTCCCCCAACCCCCAAACGCCCCCCCCACCCCCCCCCCGCTATTTGCGCTTTACACGCTACGACAGGTACCCCCCCCTACCCCCATGCGCTATAGGCTAAATTACTAATAATTTGTGTACTTTTTACTACGTATACGATCCCTCAATTAAAAATAAAAATTTCAAAATTATTATTTTTAAATTTTAATTTCATACAAAATAAAAGCCTAGAAGGGTAAGAAGATTCAGTAGGCGCCCTCCCCCCCTCCCCCCAGTTCTTGGGTTTGTAGGACTTTCCATCCCTCGCTCCTATTAGTCAAAATTGAAGGCAATCACCCAACATGACTTTCCATTCTTAGCTCCTAGTGGCTAAGCAAACTGAAACCCTAGAAAGATAAGAAGATTCAGTAGGCGCTCACCCCCCCCCCCCGGTGTTGGGTTTGTAGGGCTTTCCATCCCTCGCTCCTATTAGTCAAAATTGAAGGCAATTACCCAACAGGACTTTACATTCTTTACTCCTATCGGATACGCAAAATGAAACCCTAGATGGGTAAGAAGATTCAGTAGGCGCCCACCCCCCCCCCCCCCCCCCGGTGTTGGGTTTGTGAGGCTTTCCATCCCTCGCTCCTATTAGTTTCTCCCGCTGACTCAGTGATTGGAAGCAAGCCGGAAGGCTTGTTGCTTCAACCCCAACCACTCTGCGCTAGGTTTTTAAATCCTAATAAAGAATGTAAAGTCCTGTTGGGTAATTGCCTTCAATTTTGGGCTGATAGGAGCAAAGAGGATGGAAAAGCCCTACAAACCCAAGATCGGGGGGGGGGTGAGCGCCTATCAAACTCTTCTTATCTTTCTAGGGTTTCAGTTTGCTTAGCCACTAGGAGCTAAGAATGGAAAGTCATGTTGGGTGATTGCCTTCAATTTTGACTAATAGGAGCGAGGGATGGAAAGTCCTACAAACCCAAGAACTGGGGGGAGGGGGGGAGGGCGCCTACTGAATCTTCTTACCCTTCTACATAGGCTTTTATTTTGTATGAAATTAAAATTTAAAAATAATAATTTTAAAAAGTTTATTTTTAATTGAGGGATCGTATACGTAGTAAAAAGTACACAAATTATTAGTAATTTAGCCTATAGCGCATGGGGGTAGGGGGGGGGGGGTACCTGTCGTAGCGTGTAAAGCGCAAATAGCGGGGGGGGGGGTGGGGGGGGGCGTTTTTGTGCTGGACAATATAATAGCGCAAATACCGCATATAAAGGCATCCTAGGGGTGGGGGGGGGGGGGGGGCAAAATCTCGTGCTCGTGCACACTTACACGCGACATCTACCTTTACACCAGTACTAACCGTGTAAACGGTTGCACGGTTACTAGCGGTTACACGGTTACTAAACCGGGTTACATGGTTACTGTCATGATCAAAACCTGGGGATTCCCTTACTAATAGCATCGGCGTGAGAATGACCAAGGGGATGATGCGAATCACCCATATTCTAGATCTGCAGACCAGCAAGCTACCATTTTAGCTAATGCGAACAATATGTTTATACTGTCGGTCAGGCTAATTAGCATGAAATCCAGCAGCCCAAACAAACATTTTTCTTAACGGAGTACACGAAGTCGGGAAAATCGGGATAGTGTTACCGGTTACACTATCCGTCTAGAGTAACCGGTTATGCGACACTATCCGTTTAGTAAGTAACCGTTACACTTATCCCCTCAGAGTAACCGGTTAGACTATCCGTTTAAACAATGCAAACGGTTACAGTATCCGCAATCGGCGGTTACTGTGTCTTAATCGTGTACACGCTGTAACTGCTAAGTAACCGTGTACACGCTAAGCTTACATGCGGTAAAGGAATGGGGCTTACGAAAGTTCAGTTAAACTGCGCACTCAGTTTCGCTTAGCAAAATTGCGAAGTCAGCAATTTATTTGAACTTATATAATTAAATTAAC
>JASANF010013380.1:0-11134 GCA_030248245.1 Trissonchulus sp. WLG1_4
TAGAACTTTTCATTTTATTGATTGGAATTTGGTAAGTTCTTTTATTTCTTTTGGCTAATTTTACTGTACTATGTGTTAATATGTATGTTTTTGTAACTTGTTGTTTTTTGTGAACAGAGTGTGGTTGATATTGAGATTTAAAAATTTTTTACTACAGCGTCATTTAGAACTTTTCATTTTATTGATTGGAATTTGGTAAGTTCTTTTATTCCTCTTGGCTAATTTTACTGTACTATGTGTTAGTATGTATGTTTTTGTAATTTGTTTTTAGATATTTCTAGCTTTTGATTGAAATTTAGTCAGACTTCTTTTCGTCTTTGGCAAGTAACTGTCTATGTGTTAATGAAAAGCTGACTTCAGCCTTAGTTGTCATTATTAAGTTAGAAAACTGTTAATGTTTGGTAAATTTATAGTTGAATGTGTTAACGATATACTTATGTCAGCTATTTTGTAATTTTGTCTAATCATGAGTAGGTTCTCCAAGTTCATACAACTATTCAGTGATTTTTTAACTAAGTATTAGTTTAATTGAACGTATTTTCTGAACATTTTCAGCAATTGGTCGGAATTTTGTCAACTGACGATTCGTTTTTGGGAGATTCTTTTCGTTTTATATTTAATCATAGCTATGTTGTGATTTTCCGTAGTCGTGAGCGTGGTTGTTTTTATCCTGTGGTTCAGATAGCTTACTTTTTGTCTTTATATACAAATAAGCTCATTTTCAATTCATTTCATGTGTTTGAATGATAGACTTGTCTCTGCTTTAGTTGTTTTTAGTTAGAAAACGGGTCATGTTTAGAAATTTTTATGTCTTAGATGCTAAATATAGGCTTATTTAATTCATTTTTGTAGTTTTGTCTAGCGCAAGGCAGTTTTATGGTCATGGTCAGAGTGTGGTTGATGTCGCGTTCAGTGAATTTTTAGCCAAAGTACACATTTCCTGGTAATTTATTTTTTGTATTTAATCAGACTTTGTTTCTTTCCTGGTTTCTTAAGTGTTGATGATAGGCTTTTTTCAGCTAATTTTGTGATTTACCATGATTTTTGAGGTCAAAGTATGGGTCATATCTGTGTTTACTAAATTTTTACTAAAGTAATAGTTTAATTTTGAATAACTTTTGGAAATCTTTAGCTATTTATCGGATCTTAAATATCGGATCTTGGAAGTGCTTGGTTTTATGTATTAGCATAGGCTTATTTTTGCTATTTTTGTGGTTTTATCTGGTCGCGAGTATATTTTTGTGGTCAGAGTATGATTTGATATAGCTTTTAGTTATTTTTTAACTAAGCATCTATTTAATTGTAAGTATTTTTTGCAATTTTGTAATGTTTTTTCTGTAATTTAGTCAGACATTGGTTATTTTTTGGTCATTTTTACTGTCATATGTGATAATGATAGGCTTATCTTAGCATTTGGTTGAAATTTTTAGGAGTCGTGACCGTGAGTGGTTTTTGAACTTTGTATTGTACTTATTTGTTCCTTAGTTGTTGGTGTATTTTCTGGTATTTTTATTGTGATTAGTAGTTTTTAGTAAAAATTGTGTTTATTAGTATCAATTGTTTATGTGGATGCGCAGGTTTTTTTTCAGTTGATTAGTTTGGTCTAACATAGGGGTAATAAGGGGCTCGATATCAAGATTTGCTGTGCAGTTTATTTACTCTGTGTTTGGTGAGTAATTTCGTATTGTAACAGTATCATGATTTTTAAAGTTGAATGGGTCATTTAACTTCAAACTTTTAATTAGATTTCAATTTTTGAGTGTGTTCCCATGTGCGCCAAAGGGATCATTTCTCTTGCTACATAACTAGCTGCAGTGACCAAATTAGTTGTTTTATTAATGGTAGAGTGGTGGATGTCCTAGTGATGTGTTGTTTAGTACAAGACTAGCACAAAGTTTGGACTTATTGTCAGTAGACCTCAACCAGTTTGATAGGCAATGTATGTTAAAACGGTATTTTTATTTTAACAAGAATAGTTTAATCAATAGTATGCTATTAAAAGGCATGATAATCAATGTGTAAGACTGATTAAGAAGAAAGTATGTTGATACATGTTTTTAGCCATATTTTTTAACTCAATAACAAGGTCTATCATTCATTAGATAACACTTCGATTCACTTCAAGCATCTGAAATTTTAATTTCGTAGTAAATATATAAATATAGAGCAGTAAAATTTTGTATTGTATGTCCGAAAAAAGCCAGAATTTCACGCATCTGGCCTGATTTTAGCTGAAATTTAGTGTTTTTTGTTGACGTTAAATGGTCGTTTTATACACGAGGTTGAGTTTATAAGCATTTTGTTCGTTATTTGGGCGTGGGTAATGGCTATAATTGGTCCAGATTTGTCATAGTAGTTCAGCTAAAGAGCTGATTTGTTGTTTTTTTTATTATTAGGGTTTATGTTTTTGTAGTAATACATGTCGTTGATGCAGAAATGCAAATTTTTACCTGAAAATGTTGTGGTTATTGAGTAAGATTAGAAGTTTTGTTTGCTATGTATTCGTTACTATCAGTTTAACTAACTAAAGCGATTTTTCATTTATTAAATCGTTTCTATTTATCTTCATAACTTTTTAATGTCATAAATTTCTATAAAGTTTAATGGGATGCTTTTTGTAATATTCTTTGCATACTTTGCATAAACCCACTATTTTGTATTTTGGTCTAATTTGTTTTACATATTATTTTGCATTAAACAAATTGTTTTCATGATATTTACTGAAACTTTATTTTTACAGCTTTTTGCATGACACTGAATGGACATTAAACTTTCGCGCTTGTGTGTATGTGTTTGCAACAAGGGGGAATTAGCTAGGCTTTATGGTAACTCAAATGCAGCCACACATTTACTGGGATGGTTTTTTACCTGAAGAATACTATATGCACTGATATGATCAATTCAATGTGTCATTTTCTGTGTACTACTAGATGATGTAAATATCTAAGCTAAGTTATTATGCTATTATTATTTTTCTTGATTAATGTACCCTAAAGCTAGTTTCGGTACCCTAAGGTTATTTTTGGTGGAATTCAGTCGCAAGTATATCGAACGTGGCTCACTTTACATCGTCAATAAGTAATTGTTTGTGTCATCACCTGTACTACAAAGTATATACGTTTCTAAGCTAGGTTCTGATGCTAAAGTTAAATATTATTAGTTTATTGTCTCTAAAGCTATTTTTAGTTTAATTACAGATAAAAAGAATTACTTGTCTACTAAGAATCAGGCAATGCCCAGAGTTCCATTGTGACATGAAACACTCTTAGTAGACAAGTAATTCTTCAACGTAATTTATGGTCATGTGCCCTATTTAAACCACTTTGGTATGTGAAACATTACCAGAACAGATTTTATTGCTAATTCATGAGCTTTTAAGCAACAAAGTAGAGCATCAATTTGAAAGTTCCTTTATTGACCATAACAATAAAAAATGACAAATCAGATTCTATTTTACAGGATAAAACCGATATTGGTCGGTCAAGCAGTAAAGGTTACTAATAGCATTTGTGACTGGCTAGCCGGCCGGCGCGCCGGCCTCGCGGCCGTACACACATGGTATTAGTAACCTTTACTGCTTGACCAACCGATACCGGTTTTATCCTGTAAAATCGAATCTGATTGGTCATTTTTTTTTATTCTTTTGGTCAATAAAGGAACTTTCAAATTAATGCTCTACTTTGCTGCTTAAAGGCTCATAAATTAGCAATAAAATCTGTTTTGGTAATGTTTCACATACCAAAGTGGTTTAAATAGGGCACATGACCATAATTGGAGTTGAAGAATTACTTGTCTACTAATAGTGTTTCATGTCACAATGGAACTCCGGGGTTTGCCTGATTCTTAGTAGACAAGTAATTCTTTTTATCTGTAATTAAACTAAAAATAGCTTTAGAGACAATAAACTAATAATATTTAACTTTAGCATCAGAACCTAGCTTAGAAACGTATATACTTTGTAGTACAGGTGATGACACAAACAATTACTTATTGACGATGTAAAGTGAGCCACGTTCGATATACTTGCGACTGAATTCCACCAAAAATAACCTTAGGGTACCGAAACTAGCTTTAGGGTACATTAATCAAGAAAAATAATAATAGCATAATAACTTAGCTTAGATATTTACATCATCTAGTAGTACACAGAAAATGACACATTGAATTGATCATATCAGTGCATATAGTATTCTTCAGGTAAAAAACCATCCCAGTAAATGTGTGGCTGCATTTGAGTTACCATAAAGCCTAGCTAATTCCCCCTTGTTGCAAACACATACACACAAGCGCGAAAGTTTAATGTCCATTCAGTGTCATGCAAAAAGCTGTAAAAATAAAGTTTCAGTAAATATCATGAAAACAATTTGTTTAATGCAAAATAATATGTAAAACAAATTAGACCAAAATACAAAATAGTGGGTTTATGCAAAGTATGCAAAGAATATTACAAAAAGCATCCCATTAAACTTTATAGAAATTTATGACATTAAAAAGTTATGAAGATAAATAGAAACGATTTAATAAATGAAAAATCGCTTTAGTTAGTTAAACTGATAGTAACGAATACATAGCAAACAAAACTTCTAATCTTACTCAATAACCACCAAAGTTTTATAGATCACAAATCAGAGTTTCTTAAATAAAATCACACAAATCTCGCACAGCACATAGATCCACGTTCGGTTATTACACATGCAAACTTTCAATCAAATTCAACAGCGTTAGTCGGAGATACAACAGCGTTTAGTCCACCGACTAAACAATTTGCCAAATTTTTGACCACTGGTCAGTGGTCTCCATTTTCATATATATTGTACTTCTTGATGTATACTTTATCTGTACCAAATTTTAAAAGTTTAGCTTCACTATAACCGCTAAAATAACAGTTTGAAATTTGACGTTTTTTGAAAAGTTCCCCTTACCTTCACCAAATGGCCCTCCATTTTCCGAGGAGTTGAACATAGATACGACGTAGGTAAATGCATATTCCTAAACATTGGTAGGTAGTCTACCAACAATGCCAGTTACAGCTAATACGTGTTACTACGTGTCCGGATATGAATTTTCAAACTTGACAAAAATCAACTTTTTTCAACTTTGTTAAAACTACCAAATGGCCCTCCATTTTCCGAGGAGTTGAACATAGATACGATGTAGGTAAATGCATATTCCTAAACATTGGTAGGTAGTCTACCAACAATGCCAGTTACAGCTAATACGTGTTACTACGTGTCCGGATATGAATTTTCAAACTTGACAAAAATCAACTTTTTTCAACTTTGTTAAAACTACCAAATGGCCCTCCATTTTCCGAGGAGTTGAACATAGATATGATGTAGGTAAATGCATATTCCTAAACATTGGTAGGTAGTCTACCAACAGTGCCAGTTACAGCTAATACGTGTTACTACGTGTCCGGATATGAATTTTCAAACTTGACAAAAATAAACTTTTTTCAACTTTGTTCAAAACGGTGATTGGCACTCCATTTGGCGGAGAATCCACAGTCGCTAAAAATATATTAAACACATCACGTAAAAGCCTGCAAAATGTACTATCTGAATGTTCAACAACTTTTCTGTACCTAATCACATTGTCGAGTTACAGAGACTCAAAAATGGTATTTGGCAATGATTTATAAAATTTTGTCCGAAAATCATGAATGGCACTCCATTTGGCGGAGAATCCACAGTTGCTAAAAATATATTAAACACATCACGTAAAAGCCTGCAAAAAGTTCTCTCTGAATGTTCAACAACTTTTCTGTACCTAATCACATTGTCGAGTTACAGAGCCTCAAAAATGGCCTATGGTAATGATTTTTATAGCGTAATTAAACTTTGTAGTTGTTTAAATTGGGTACTGCACCGAATGGTCTGACAAGCAGAGTAATCTAGTCCGTACCCTATTGGAGTGTTGGATTAAGACGGATATCCTATCCGGTACCCGATTGGAGGGCCGGATTAAGTGGGATATTTTATCCGGTACCCTATTGGAGGGCCGGATTTTTTGGGATATCTTATCCGGTACCCTATTGGAGGGCCGGATTAAGCCAGATATCTTGTTCGGTACCCTATTGGAGGGCCGGATTAAGTGGGATATTTTATCCTGTACCCAATTCAGGGCCGGATTAAGTCGGATATCCTATCCAGTGCCCCACGGAAGGGCCGGATTAAGTCGGATATCTAATCTAGTACCCCATGGAGGGCCGGCCCTCCATGGAGGGCCGGTCCCCGTCCCCAACCGGGGGCGAAATGGGTACTCTATACTACTTTCGTCTGCCGAACACAAATCCGGGGTCTATTTTTGGCCAGACACCTCTGGGACACCACTACAGCTACTTACTTTCTCAGATGTCAACAGAAAAAAATTATTCAAAAGTGAGATTCAGAGTTTTTCCAGGCAATTTGAGCTCCTGATCACAATTGCTAAATTTCTTTTCACATGAAACCTTTGCATTATAGTTTCCTATAAAGCCCCTTAGGGTCGATTCATACTTACAGCCGTATGTCCGTTCTGCCGACAAAATGACGCAATAATGACGTCACATGCGCTGGCTGATCCACTGCACTAGGCTGCTAGTGACGTCATTCTGCAGGCTGATCGGACATACGGCTGTAAGTATGAATCGAGCCTTAGGGTGCCTCCTGACACCTGATAGTCTACTAAATCCAACGTCGTAGGCAGAACTACACAGGCGAAAGCCAGTTTTTGAGTCATTCACTTTGAAGCAGTAAATCAGAGACCATGGCAAAGCAATGGCAAACACTAATATAAATACACAAAATTGGATCATTTTGGATGTGTGTTTTCGTTGAATTGTTAAATTAATAAAGTAGGCAAAAATCCATAGGCAACTGAATTTAAGGAAGTACCTAAGAGAGCAATTCCTAAGACTTTGTGGCGCCATTACTAGCCTTGTAAAAATTTTTTCAAAAATGCAAAAAAACCAACATGGGAAATAAAATTGTATTTTGTGTACGTATTTTTGTGTATCATGTGTATTTTTTATTCCGCCTGAAGGCGGAATTATTAGAATCATAACGTTGTATGAAATTCATGCAAACCAAATCTGTACGTAAGACATTGCCATATGTTTTGCACTGTGCTAGCTTATAGAACTAAGCGTGTTCCAACCGTGGGGAGCATAATCAAAAAAATAGAGCTAAAACATATCCCAAACAAGGTAAATTTCATCAACCAGACGAAAGCTTAAACTTTTGCAAAATTAAAATTCTGTCTCCCCATCTGGTTTTCAATTTTATGATTTCGCTACATGTTTCCCCCCTTGTATGTCAAGTTAATTTTGTCTTCACACTGTCTGATTGACTGCTGGCATTTAGCCACAGCCAATCAGCATCTAATATAAGATCACGAGAACATTGTTTGAAACTGCACGAAAAACAGAACACATACATATTTTAGGTAAACTGTATCTCTTATTTATTCCTGTTGGGCCACAGCCCAACAGGTCTTTAATTTTGATTCTGGTATTTTAACGTAGTGCTAGCGTTAAAGTGTCAATGTGCGGAGTGTGTTTTACACGTCATTTACCGTAGCTTTGTGTCTGTCACAACTAAAATGTCTGTTACAATCAGTAAGTTGGTGCTTTGATTGTTCTTGAGAAGAGTATTGGAAAACAAGCAAAGCCCAATGGAAAATTGACGTGGAAATATCAAACCTATATTATCACTTCGTGAAATGAAAAACCTGCTGCGCTGCAAACAACCATAATAGACAATGACCGAAAATGATTATCGGGTCCACAGTTCTGAGACTGTGTTTTCTGTGGATGGAATTCACAACCTAACACAACACTAAACTGTTCCTTAAATGTTGGTGAGAGACTTAAATTTGGGCTTGAAACACTAACATTTTAAGCCATTTTGAACTCCAGCCTATATTACATAAGGTCTGTGCGCAAAAAACATCAATTAAAACAACTAAAGCCCGATTCACACTCGTCCTTATGCTTGTCCTTATAGCTCTGTCCTTAAATAACTCCAAAAAACTACCTGTCTAAATGTGCCAAATTTTTAGCATGTAGAATGGCAGGGTCAAGTTCAGTTTGTATGCAAAAAGTCGACGTGACAATTCGATCAATGCTGCACACCAGCTGACCAAAACTGCCTTGCCCATGTCCCTATGTCTTTAAGGACAAGACTACGGGCATAGCAGTCGCGATTGACAATGCGTCTGTCCTTTTTATCTGAGCAGTACACCTCAAGAAGCGATATCGGACTTTGCTTCAACAGCCCTTAAGGCCTATTCACACGATGGCGCATTTTTCTCCACGAGTGGGCGCATGAGCGGGCGCACACGCACACTTGCATACTTCATTGTGTGAAATAATGCAGCAGGCAGTGTGAAAATAGAATGCGCCCGCTCATGCGCCCTTGTGTGAATAGGCCTTTATATATTGCTGCTGAAACATTCCGGTGCCGACTTTGTAAACTGCACGTACATAATGTCATACTTTCGATGCACCCATATATACTTTCACCACACCACATACAGTACCCGCCCACACAAACACAAACACACACGCACAAACATGCCCTAACGGCACGTACACACAGGATGCAAATTAGATTGCATATGCTGGAAAATAATGACAAACGGGGGGCTTGGAAATGAATACGTACGTACCTAAGCCAAGCGTACATACATACGTATTTACAGCTGATCCCCCAGCTCCAGACTACCGTACAATGACACAGCGGCGTAGTCTGATGTGGCCCAACTCCGAATTGGCCCAATGCCTGCTATGGCTGTCTTGCGTATAAGGGAATTAGTTTGCCCAGCTAGTCACTGTGCACGCACAGGTCAGCTGTGGATTATGCTCCGCCTTAGTGCTTGTACGTACGTACACAAACGAAATTCACATGCAGTATTTTAAAAACAGGGGGGTCCACACCTCGGAATTTTTTTTCAAATTTTAAAACATCAAATTAAATACAGTAATTTTGACTTTCTAGATAGGTAGTGGTCTTCTTTATACTAATCAATTTCATTAATTCTATTTCAGTATTGTGCTTACTATATATATATATATATATATATATATATATATATATATATATATATATATATATATATATATATATATATATATATATATATATATATATATATATATATATATATATATATATATATATATATATATATATATATATATATATATATATATATATATATATATATATATATATATATATATATATATATATATATATATATATATATATATATATATATATATATATATATATATATATAGATACACACTAGCTGCTCAGCTGCTCAGACAGACTTTTTATTCAGTACATAATTGAAAGTTCAGTGGTCTAGAGGGGGGGGGACTACCAGGAAAGTAGCGAAAAAAATGAAAAACAGGCCCCTAAAACATGTAGAAAATGGGCATTTTCCCTAAAAACAGCATGTTCTCTCAACTTTTTCAGAAATCGTGGACAAAAGTTTTCTCGCCGATCAGAAAGGGGGCTCCCCTTGGCTACGCCCTTCTTACAATAAGGTCAAAGTTCGTGCGTGGCGTGACTGTGATAGCACATCAACTGGACGCCAAAAACTAACACTGGCTGAGTTTAAAGTGACAGCCCCCAAAGCAAACAGCCAATGATATGCATTGGGCCAATTCAGAGTTGGGCCATTTCAGACCTCACCGACACAGCAGTGGGACAGACATATTTGGAGCGCACACTCACGTTCACCTACACCCGCACAATCACATTAGTTAAAACATACACAAACGCACACACAAATCCTTTCAAAATACACGTTATCATCCGAGAGACCTCAGATTCAAGAAGCCTGCTGCGCTGTGGCGCAGCAGGAAAAACAAAAGTCAGACAAAAATTGAGTTGCTGGGAGTCGAACGCAGTCAGCTCACGGTCACCACCCGAATAAACTTCAGCCGCTAGACCACTCAGCTCTCTGCTACCAAATGTTTCACATTCACTGATGCGTGACATCCTACATAAATCGCACTCAAACAGTGTACGTCTCCTCGGAGTTTGCACAAAGTGCCTCTCGGACTCTCACTGGAAAGTAAAGTAAAACTCATTTCGTGTGGTCCGCCTGAGTCCTCGGTTAACCTTTGGTGACCTTTAACCAGCCTGGCTGGTCTCTATACCCCTGCATATGTCGTAGAGTGGAACCCTGGCCTCATCTCAGCATGTCTCAAAGTTTCTGCTACCTGTGACCTATGATAAAAGGTCACTGTAAGCTCACTCTAGCTAAGTTATGCAATAAAGTCTGATGGCCGCTCGCACTCACACGCACGAAAGACACTATTTATGAGGCCAGGACTGTTCTAAGTATTCTGTCTATTTAAATTGGCAATACATTCACTAAGGCTGTGTGTTGTTTGCCAAACGGACACAACAAAAAAACAAGTTAAATTGATACCATCGGTAATATAATTTCTTCATTCTAAGTTTCAATCCGGAAACCTTTTGACTAACTGAGATTTTGCACGTAGGATGGCTGTAAAGCTAAACTTATGGGAAGTATGTATATCAAATTCAAAAGAGCACTTTCACTGGCCAGAACGGTTTACCGATGGCCTTTGGCCAATGTACTTAAAAGTTAATGCGTGATACTTGCTGAAATACTTTTACAAAATAGCACTTGTTATACATGAATGCTGCTTTAAATCGTACATATTAATAACGAACAAAGTTGGTTTAAAATTAAAAATGTTGAATAATTTAATTAAATGCCTTTTTCCTGTTGGGCCACAGCCAACAGGTACTTAATTTTGATTCTGGTATGTTAACACTACCGTTATTTTAATAATTAATATTAATATTAAAAGTCTGTATTTAAAATACTTTAATATTTAATATTTTTATTAAATTAAAAATAATTTGAGAATTTTATTTATATTAATATTAATTAAAAATGTTTCAGGAACAGTATTTATATTAATATTAAATTAAAAAATAAATTGAGATTTTATTTATATTAATATTAAATTAAAAATATTTAACAATTGTATTTATATTAATATTAAATTAAAAATAAATTGGCCGTATTAATATTTAAAAAGCACTTTATTTTTAATATTCGTTTTAATAACGGCTGGGCATATACAAGACAAGTATATGCCTAT
>JASANF010013382.1:0-15732 GCA_030248245.1 Trissonchulus sp. WLG1_4
TAATAGTGTCTCACTCTTTATAGTAGAGTTCCTTCCTTAAGGAAATTTTGCGGGCCGGGCCCGGGCCGGGCCGACCTCTGTGCTGGCGGGCCGGGCCGGGCCGAGCCGGCCCGGCCCGGGCCCGCCCGGCCGGCGGCCCACCACCGGCCCGGCGGGCCGGTGGTGGGCCGGGCCGCGGGCCGGGCCGGGCCGGTGGTGGGCCGGGCCGCGGGCCGGGCTGGGCCGGTGGTGGGCCGGGCCAAGTTCCAAAAATGCCAAATTTTTCCAAAAAAGTGAAAACTTTCGAAAAACACGATTATAAGTGAATTCAAACACATAAACACTCATATGACAATACGGCAGAGTATTTACGTGCAAACTAAATGGCACAAGCACAGAAACAAACGACATAAAATGACAATTACGGTAGTTGATTTAGGTTTGCATAGGATCACCTAGAATTTATGATTGAATATAGCAATCTTTGCTTAGAAAAACATCACAAGTTTGTGTCTGAACCATTTTTAAGACTAGTATGTTCGTTTTGCCAGCGACGCTGACTGTTACAGTTCTACGCATTGAACAGCACAAAAATTTGGGACACTCCTTCCTTGATGGGACCCCCCCCTTTTCTGAGTAAATTAATAAGTAATAAGTAATAAGTAATTTAAAAGTATAGTATATACTCGTGACCCCCCCTTGTTCCAAAACCGACAAAACTGGGGCAAATTTTACTTTTTCTTCAAGTGTAAACAACAAATGCCGATTTTTTAAATTTTGGGTGGAAATTTTGCTCACGACGGGACCTTCTCCCCTGTTTTACCCTTGGTGGGACCCCCTCTCTCCCCTGGCACCAAATTATGTAGATGGGTCGTCCCCCCCCCCATTCCCACTCAATTACATGTGTGGTCATTACATGTGTTAACATTACAAATTTAGGAATTTATTGAAAATTCAATATAAAAGTACATAGGTAGGCTCAGGGAAAAGCTACTTTGTTAGATAGTGTTAGACTATTTATACAATTTTTAGCCTTTTTGACCGTTTTTTTGTGCAATTTCGTGAAATTTCCAATTTTATTACTGGTCGGCCCGCGGCCCTCGGCCCACCACCGGCCCGGCCCGGCCCGCGGCCCGGCCCACCCCCGGCCCGGCCCGGTGGCGGGCCGCGGGCCGAAAATTTTGGCGGGCCGGGCCGGGCCGTCGCCTCAAAAACCGGGCCGGGCCGGGCCGAGCCGGCCCGGCCCGGGCCCGGCCCGCGGCCCGTGGCCCGCCACCGGCCCGCGAAGGAACTCTACGTTTATAGAAGCAGAGTGAGACACTCTCCTTTCTGCTTGTGTTATAGCGCAGGCAGATGCGCTCGTCATTTCCAGCCCACATGTTGCCATTTTATGCAACATGTGGGTAGCCAATCAGAAGCGACCTTTGCTTCTGATGGGCTGTACGCTTTTGCACGTCCTCCAATCAGCACGCAGGCGGCCTCACGTGCTATTGCCTGAAAATTGTCAAAAACATATTTAAGTTACCAGTTAACAACATATTCAGCACATACTAGCAATAATTTCTGAAAACGGGGATAAAAATGTAAGCAAATTACGATTCGGAACAAAAAAACAAAAAAAAAACCCAACCCGACCGATCATGGCAAAATTTAACAATGAAATGGCTGTAATGGCGGCCAGTGTGCTGATTGGAGCACGTGCACAGGCGTCCAGCCAATCAGAAGCAAAGGTCGCTTCTGATTGGCTACCCACATGTTGCATAAAACGGCAACATGTGGGCTGGAAATGACGAGCGCATCTGCCTGCGCTAACACAGGCAGAAAGGAGAGTGTCTCACACTTCTTCTATAAAGAGTGAGACACTGTTATGTACTCTTGGTTTTAAACGCCAGACTGCAATTCGAACTGCGATTTCATTGCGTTTTGATGCTGCGGATGTGTTGGTTTAAACAGTTTTCGCGGAGCAATATGTCATTTTTTGGGTTGGGGTTAAATGCAGTTGGGGGGGGAATAGTGTACCTATTTTTTTGAGTGGAGCATCTTGGGGGAAGCATTTTTGCTTCAAAAACCCCTTTTCATTTTTTGGATTTTCTGAGATATGACCCCCCAAAATCTGAGCCCTCAGTGAGGGACGGTTTAAAAAATTTTTTCGAAGCCCTTGTTTTTTCTGTTCTAATCGTGTCTAAATGGCGTCAGATTATTGTCTACAATTTTTTAGAATCAAAACAAAGGCTTTTTGACCGGGTTCCTGCCGAAAAATTGGCCGAATTCACCAGAAACGTCCAATTTTTGACCAAATTCAAACTTGGCCTTAAGGTGGTACAAACGAATGTGCAGTGTTTTTCAACAGGCCAGTATTCAATAAATAATTAACTTTAAAGCATACTTTTTATATCGTTAGAAAGCGCTATTTTTTCTACATTTCAGCAAAGTTTTATTGCATAACTGTAAAGATGATTTGTATGGCACGTGTTACAAGTAGACTAATTTGGCTTTTTTGAGCACTTTCAAATCTGGCCACTTTTTGAAAAGTTTAAAAAACAAAAACATGCGAAAAATGGCACAAATATTTAAAAGTAAATTATTTAGACCCAAAATGCACGATTTTATGGTTTGTCAATTATTAAGTGAAATATACGGTTTCAAAGTAAAAAGTGTCTATTCACACTCAACTTTCGGGTTCTCTATCTGCGCAAAAATATAAGCAATTTAAAAAATTTTTATTTTGGGTCTAGAAATTTTGCAAAAGTTTATTCATGTTTATATTTGTGTTTATGCGCATGCGCTTAGAAAAGTGGCCAAAACTGTTAAGGGGGCGCTCCGGGAATCGGGGGTTACATCGAAAATTGGCAAAACAATTGGCAAATGTCAAACTTTACTATACATGTATGTACTATGGCACAAAAGAACACTGGAGGCAAAATTTCAAATCACGTGATCATGTCACGTGACTCCCAGAGCACCAAACGTGAGTGAATATTCGGCAAACGATAACTCTGCTTATACTTTGCGTATAGTCACACTTTATATACCAAAATGTAGCTTATGTGCTTCTCTAGTTGAACATTATTTTGGTTTTCAACATTTATGTTAGGTTTGAATAAAAAATGTCATTATGTGTTTTCGAAGTCGAACTCTTAGCAATAAAATTCATATAAAAAAATTTCTAAGCTTTATTTTAAAAAACTAAAATCTTGTTCAACTGCGCAGAGCCTAAGGCTATAATTGTGCAAAATTTTGTAGAAAAATATCTTACCAGCATTTTATAATCGAATGCCGAAAAATCGGTTTTGTATTCACTGCCTATATTTGAGTCTGCTGCTTCTGAAAATGGTTTCTTGTGCAATTTTTTTTGCACAGAACGCAATAAAATTGTTTTAATTTTTCATTACGACTAGTAAAATCTACGTATCGTCTGTTTGCAAAACCTCAAAAAGCGTTGATGCACTGGCTTACTTGCTGAATTTGTGTAAAAGTCGAATAAAATCAGTAAATTGTCCAATTTTTTCCAAATTTTTTGCTATGGAGATATGCACGTCAAAACATCAGAAATAGTATTTTGGGCAACTTTTCTTCAAGAATGATAGGTCATTTTGGCTGTTTTTAAAAAATACGGCCCAAATCCTTGATTCCCGGAGCGCCCCCTTTAATTTCCATTCTCCTGTTGTGTAGTTTGGCTTGTTGGCTTGGCTTGCTCCTAAAAATTTTTCACATAGGCCCGAATTCACATACTAAGAGTTATTCACATACTAACGCTAAGCGTTTGCTAAGTGTTAGCGCTTAATTTGTACTAAACTGTTATTCACAAAATAACCGCTTAAAAATTAGTGTTATACTAAACTTAGCGTTTAGCAACTTTCGTGCTTAGTTTTGGCTTTGGCTTGAAGTGCGCTCCCACAGGAAAACCATTTGTTCAAAACTAGTCCAAAAGTAGTCCAAAACGCTGACAATTTTGGACTAGTTTTGAACGTGCCCGTTTTGTTCAAAACTAGTCCAAAAGTTTTTGAACTCGTTTTGAACAAAACCAGAAGCCAGCGCACAGATTTTGGACGAATTTTGGACGTCCAAATTTCGTTCAAAACTAGTCCAAAAGTTTTTGAACGCGTTTTGAATGTTATTTAAACCCTTTTTAAACTCATTTTAGACTGTTTTCGGACAAACGTAGACATGATTTTTACATGATTTTCAATAGTTTTGGTTTATGTTTTCAATTATATTGACATTCATGCAAGTTTTGATTATGTTTTATCTTGTCTATACTTGGACTTGGCGTGCTGCAGTGCAGCGCACATATGCTTTATTTAGACATATTTAGACCTTTGTCTGTATTCCAAAATGAAATGGAATACATATGTAAATAATTATATTGTTTAAATTTGGGCATTTTTAATTTTAATGGATCTTTCGCCAGTGGTCAGTGGTCTTTACGGAAATTTTCATGCTTTATC
The DNA here is from genome assembly GCA_030248245.1 of Trissonchulus sp. WLG1_4. Lineage (NCBI taxonomy): Eukaryota > Metazoa > Nematoda > Enoplea > Enoplida > Ironidae > Trissonchulus > Trissonchulus sp. WLG1_4. The sequence continues at coordinate 4,428 of JASANF010013382.1, forward strand.
CTTAACACCCAATAAACTTGTATGAAATTTTGATACATGTATACATATTTTTTGAAAAATTAAGTGTAAAAACTTGAAAGCACAGAATTTCTCATGATGATGATTTCGCAGAATTTCTAAGAAAATTAAAAAAATATAAGCTGGAATTCAGAGACTCTTAATATAAGTGACAAAATCTGAAAATTCTATAACACTCTATAACAATGGAAGATTTTATCTGTAACTATGTAAAATTTATCTAAAAATTCCACATCAATGTAACATTTTTTTCAACATTTCGGGTTTTCCTGTGGTCCACATATGTAAATCGGTTCGATTAATGCTTGCGGCTATTATAGCGGCTATTTTTTGAACTGCCGCACTATGACAATTAATTTCAGCTGCTTGCGTTTTTGAGCATATATCAGCCTCGAAAGTTCCGGCCTCTGGGAAAAACGTTTGATTTGATACGGTGAAAAACTACCACTTTTATTTCGGTCGTTTTATTACGCAGAATTTTTAGGACTTCTCTTCCTGGCCTATTCGGCCCATCGATTTTATTTGGGGGGTCCCCCATCCCCTGTCTTATACATGTACATGTATGTATGTTATTCAGGGTTGGCGCGGTAGCGGTTCATAATCTACTGAACTATGATTCTAATTAAATTTTTTAGTAACTGAGAATTCTAATTGAAATTTTTAATAACTTAAAAATATTTATCTCCGTTATTTATATTGTGTTGAACGTTATATTCTATTAAAACAACGGCGTATATTATATAACAGGGGAAGATGGAGGCAATTCCTCCCTCTCGAATTTTAGTCTGACAGGAGTTTTTCGGTTTTTGGGTTACATTGGAAAAAAATTCCCGATTGTCCTCGAAAGTTTGACTGTCAAGTATGTCACTGTCACCGCCATTGTTATTATGGTAGGCGGGGATGGGAAGGAACCCCCAAAATCGAGAAACCGGGAAAAAATTAGGGATGTCGCGGATATCCGCATCCGCATCCGCGGATGATCCGCAACTTTTTGACATCCGCATCCGCATCCGCAAAAATTTAATGCGGATGTGCGGATGTTGCAGATTCGGCAAAATTTACTAAAAATGTAGAAAATCAGACGACAATTTTGATTTTTGTGCATGTATATACGAATATTTTTGCTCTTAGAACGGTGGATGAAACTTTATTCTAGGCTTTTTCACCTCATTGTTGGTTGCAAATCGCTCTTTTCTAAAGTAGGCTTCACGAATATTTGATATTGCGGGCATATTCGAACTAAGTTTTGCATTTGCATGTTTGAGAGAGACTAGTCTACAAACTTGTAAAATGTCACAACAATATCAGTTTTTAACTTGCATGCTTTCGTGGATTAAAAAGAATAGACAGAATACGTATAGTGATTATACACCAACCAAAACTAAAAGCATCACGTTGCCAGAGGGTCACGCTGATAGCCTTTGAGTTGGCATACAGTTAACCAATAGCGTTTTAACCAAGTTTTTGATGGCTGCGCATGGCTTAGAAGATATGTATAATGAATGCACAACTTCGATACAAACTGTTTTATCTAAGTCTCATTCCTTAGTACTTGCATTCTTGCATTCATAATTGCTATTTTTAGTATTTTATGTATTTTTTGGTGAAAAATTTTTCAAAAATTCTTTTCATAACTTGTTTAGAACGTATTCTAAAAAGATCCGCATCCGCATCCGCATCCGCGCGGATGTCAGAAGTCAACATCCGCATCCGCATCCGCATCCGCGGATGTCAAAAAAGTCACATCCGCGACATCCCTAGAAAAAATAGCACTTTATGTATTTGAAAATTTTACGAAACGGAGCAAAATTTAGGATATGTTTGGCCGGCCACCGGGGGGGAGCAGTAGCGTATTTAGGGGGGGCTGGGTGTGCTGCAGCCCCCCTTTAGGTTTGAGAGCACCCCCCTTAGAGGGTCGCAGCCCCCCCTTTGAGCGGCGGTGGCTCACTCCTCAACAAGGTGGCTAACATTGCTACGCACCCCCCCCCCGAGGTCAGCTGGCTCACGGTTGCTCCGCACCCCCCCCCCCGGTCGCAGCCCCCCCCCCCTTTGCGAAATCCTGCATACGCCACTGGGGGGGAGGGGTGGGGGGGGGCGGAGAGGCTAGTGTTGTTATTTTCTTCGAAACGACCCCGAACCCGAACCATTCGTACCCGAACCACCCTAACCCGAACTCGCACTTTGGCCAAATGAAGTGCATGATATTACACACTTGACACTTACTATATTTGAATATAGAATGTCAAGAAAGTGTGGAGCAATAGAGTCAACAGCCTTTAGTGCAAGGAATAAATCTTTTAATACTTAACGTTGAATAAAGTGATTAGTCAGCAAAAAACCGACTAAGTTTCAAGCCGAATCAAGTCATATTCAACTTTCACCGCTTTGTTTAGATTTTCTGAAAAAGTTGAAACATGTCGGTGCATTGCATGTTTATGTGCATGAATATGTTTATGTACTTGTACTTTAAAAAGCTGAAATTTTCGCAAAAAAATTTTCCCTCAATAGCTTCAATAGATAAGGTTGATGAAACGTTATAAATTGCATCAGCGTTCAGAGATGCACGGGAGCAATCGGCGAGGGGGGTGCGCGGCGCTTGGCGGAGAGGGGGGTAGTCCTGCTTTCGTGTGATGTCCGGCGCCAATCGGAAAAATTTTGCACTTTTTCGATTCTAAAATTCATTTTTCGGGCCTTTTTTGACTGCAGCGAGAAAATGTTTTGCGATTTTTCGAGTTTTTACTCAATTTTGGTATACTTTTTTGGCAATCAAAGGTGGGGGGTTGAGGGGGGGGGGGCGCCAGGTGTCTGAGGAGAGGGTATTCCCCACGAGGTAACGTAGGTAACCCCCGGACTTGACGTCTGGCTGATCCAGCCTTTTGGGTTCGGTGCTTATCTCCGTTTACATCCGTGGAAGGGGTCCAGCCCCTCAGGCAAAAGCCCTTCACGGGCCCTTTACCTTCTGTCATGCATGTGGTATATACCCATTTGCCGACCTCGTGAGAATAGATGGGAGAACACGTAACCTTAATCTCTTCCTCAAGGGGATTTTGTTAACCTTGCGGATGGGATTCGAACTGCCAACTTTTGAACTCGAACGCCCAAACCAACAGGCTACGAGGCGACGTACATAAATGAGTTATGAGTTTGTCAGAATTTCCCTTGCGGAGAAGACGTTTCATTGCTAATACTGACAGATAGTGTCGACCTTGCGCTGGTTTAGGTTCAGGCCTATTTACGATTTTCATTATTTACTATGATTGGCGAATAATTCGTTTCGGTAGTTCCGCTAGGATATGAGGAATGTCGTACTCTTTCTTATTATGTACTCATGGTTGTATTAATAAGTCGCTAATGGCTATTTCATCTTGTCATTTTACGTGTACCGTATTTCCTCGAATAAAGCCCCAAGCCTTTATTTTTTGTGAGGATTCAAATTGGAGTTCTATTCAGAGCGTGGCTTTACTCGAGGAAATTCGGTATACCAAGGATATATGTGTTGCAAAAGTGATGTGCCAGCTGCATGTTTGTGTGCTATAATTTGTGGTTTTATCATGAAGAGTACATTAATAGTGTCTCACTCTTATAGAAGAGTGTAGCACCCTCTTGCCTCTTATTATCTATTCAAGTGCAGGTAGGTGCACTCATCGTTTTCGACCTACGAGTACCTAATTACGTTTTATTATTACACAGGTAATCAGCATAGATGCACATGGAGGGTGTAGAGGGTATCCACCCTTCCTCTCGGGGGGGGGGGGGGGATCGGCAGCCCCCTCAGACAACAGGGACCCCCCACTCAACCCCGAACCACCCCTCTGATTGCCAAAAAAGTGTACCAAATTTGAGTAAATATATAATCGAAAAATCGGACAAATTTTCTGGCTGCAGGCGAAAAAATGCCCCAAAATGAGTGAAAAATCGGAAAATTGAAAATTTTTCGGGCTGTCGCCGGAAAACCAAACAAGACCTGGATCACCCCCCTTTTAGCCAAAAGGGTCGGGCATCCCCCCTCGCCGATTGCTCCCGTGCATCTCTGTTAATCAGCCGCTAATCAGCGCGTAGATTCTATGCATAAAACCAAAATTGCTGATATACCTATTACCTACATTGATAAGCAGTAAGAAAGTGATAAAAACTTACTAGCTCATTCTTAATTGATATAGATCAGTTCAATTAAGAAAGGCTTGCTAATACAAATGGAAACGTTTTGACACACTTTCAGCTGAATTTATAGAAACTAAAGGTCTGAATTTGTTTGAATTGATTTTGTTGAAGTTTTCCAAAATGTCTCCTACGGCCAAAGGCAGTGCCAACTTTCGTGTTTGCAATTAAACTGTTAATATTGACTTTTTTATTACTTTCTTATCATTGATCAATACATCATCGAGTATGTACTAAGGTGTGTTACGCAGAGAATCTACGAGCTGATTGGCTGATTACCTGTTTATCTAAACATAAACAAGTAGGCCGAAAGTCGAAGATTATAATCGCATTTGCCTGCACTGGACGGATGGAACACCGGTTCGCGTGAGAGTGAATCAATCTTCTATAGAGTGATACACTATTATATACTCTTGTTATCAGTATTTAATTGATTTAACTGTTTGATCGTTTGTTACGCTGGTTTTGCTAACAACAATCGTTGGTGTGTTGCTAGTTTTGTTTGTACATAATATGCTTGGCTCAGGTTGTGCATAATCTCAGGCTCAGGTTGTGCAAAATCTCAATATTGGATTTAATCAGTTCTGGTCATAAATGTAGACGGGGTTTTGTGGTATGGGTGGCTTGTCCCAGATTTTCAAATTTTAAGGGGGCTTCTGCCAACGTGTCGGTTGCTTGAACTGAGAAAAACAGAAAGTCAAATTTTTGCCAAAAAATGGGCAATTTCTCTCAAAATTTGGATATTTTTGGCGATTTTTTAGCTTTTTGGTTTTTTTTGAAGCATTTTACAGCGATCTAGGGCATTTTTTGAGTTTTCGGACACCTTTTTTCAGCACCCAGCAGGGGGCTTGTCCCGATGGGTTAAATCTGAGGGCGGGCTTGTCCCGGAATCTCATATGTGGGGGGGGGCTTGCCAGTGATGATTGTGTGTAGTTGATATTAATTTTTGCTCAGTATCACTTACGGTTTTAAAAGTGTTAGTGTAAATCAATTGAATTTTGTTGTTTTGTTTGTTTTCATTTTTGCAATTTTGGTGTCGATTGACAATCAAAAAGTAAAACTTTCTTCGTTTTAAGCATGCTGTATTAATACAGCTACTGTTCTCTTCTAACAGAGGTCGACACAGAACGTGGGTACTGGTAGTACCTAGTGCGTTGGTTTGGGTTTGGATCGGAAAATTTGAGCCGTGGCCCGTGGGTTACCCACGGGTACCCAACTTAGACTATGCAGGTCGCTTTGACCCTCGAAACCTGGAACAGTTCGTGCATGCAGTTCAAATTTTACAGAAATTGCATATGTGCATATTTGTGCTAGGTATTCCGTTAATATAGCCATGTGAACAATGTACAGATGTGCCCTGTGCAGCAACTAGTAGATATTGGACTTGGGAGCTAAAAAAACAATCACCAAGTATGGTATCTTAAATTTTTTGGTTGACTTGTACGCTGCGGCATTGCTCGTAGGTCACGAGCGAGCGTCAAGCCGCGAGGTGCGTTGGGTACCGTGTCAAAAGTTCTGACCCGCGTGCACCTATTTGTTGTGCAGAAGTGTGTACCCGCGTTTTAGCAGAATGGGGAAATAATATTTTTCAAACGTTTCTGTTGCAGTCTAGCAGTGAAACGACTTTTGACTTAAAATTTCATTTAAGTAGGACCTACATCATTTTAAAAGAAAATATTTAGGTGGCGACCGGTCACCTGTGACGGTAGATAATTTAAATTTACCGAGTCTCTTCAAATTTGCACACTGGTTAGAGTGGGTTATGTGCAGCAGGTTTTTCCTCTAGCTCAAATGTACATTACATATGTAGGTGGTGAGCGTCATTGCTAGTAGTAGGGTCGTTCGTCAAAAAAGCTTGTTGGCCCAAAAAGACTTGAATTTTAGCGCCCATCCTACTTTTTTTATTGAATTTCTATTGTCAATCGGCTCTTTCAGTATTGAATTGTAATTTTGTTTGTTTTTGTGGCCAATTTTTTTGCCCGAATTAATAAATTTTCTGCTTGTTTTGTTTTGCGTTGAAATTAAAGTTTTGTTCGTGTCTCAATGTCTCATGATTGATTGTACTGTTTATTGGAAATGTGAAATGGAGTTATGTTTGTTTTTGTCTGAAGTTTGCATTGAATGTATATACATGTCTATACATAGAATCATAAGATGTGTCCAAGCAAGAGGCTCAAAACTAAACACTTGATTCTAAAACAGCTTACCATCAATTGTGAAATCCAATTAGTATATATTTCGAATCCAGCAGACAATGTTGTTAAAAATACATCCCAGTTGTACTACTTGAAAATTACGAACAATTTAGTAATGCAGTAACCTTCCACACTCGCAAAGCAACAAAAGTAACCGATCAATAGTCAAGCAAGCAGAAAACGGCAGTGTATAAACGTAACGAAATTAGTTCAAAAGTAGTCCAAAATTAGTTTAAAACCAGTTCAAAATTTCAGCCTGCTTGCCTGCGCTGAGTAAGCACGTGTCCAAAACTAGTTTGAAAAACATTCAAAACCAGTTCAAAACGGGTTCAAATCTAGTTCAAAACTAGTCAGCGTATATTCAAAACCAGTTTAAAAAACGTTCAAAAGCAGTTCAAATCCAGTTCAAATTTAGTCCAAATTTAGTTCAAACTTGCGCTGGAAATGTTTTGAACTCGTTTTAAACTAGTTTTGAATGAGTTTAAAATTAGTCTAAAAACGTCCAAAACTAGTTCAAAAATATTCAAATAACATTCAAAATACATTCAAAAGTAGTCCAAACTTGCTTGTTCAAAATTCGTTCAAAATCTTTTGAACGAGTTTTGAACAATTTTTAAACCCGTTTTGAACAGAAACTCCGTCCTGTGTCCCTGCTTGATGTGGATCCGGAATTCGTTATTTATCCGCATTTCCATTTGGTATTTATAAATCCGATTATAGATTTATTTAAATTACTATTTGTTATTAATAATATATATTTTTCTCGAACTATACATTTGTAAAAAATGTTTTCAGCAGGTGGATTCCTGAAAAATGCAAAATCAGCTCTGCATGTTTCAGGGGGCATATCATGAAAAATATAAATTTTCAAATAGAAGTTCTTGAAGAAAAATTACTTCGATTAAGATGCTCTACTCAAAAATGTAAAAAAACGAATTTGGACAACAAAGTGCATTTTTTATTTTTGGCGATTAAACGAGCAAAATGGATCGAATTGGTCAGAAAATGTCACTAATATACCCTAAATTGCATGCCCTTTCTTCCCATGGCGGCCAAAAACCTCCCCCACTCTCCCTATCCCTTCCCCACACCATCCACTAACTAAGCGCTTAGCGCTTAGGGAGCTCCCGAGGTCCCTAAACTTAAGCGCTTAATTTCAAGCCAAACACTAAATTTTAAGTATGTGAATACAAAATTGAAACGCTAAGTTAAGCGTTAGTGTTTGCTAAGCGCTTAAATAAACACTAAGTATGTGAATAACACTTAGCGCTTATAAGCGCTAACACTAAGTGTAAACACTAAGTTTAAGCGTTACACTTAGTATGTGAATACGGGCCATGATCCCGCTAACTTCATTTGCTATTTTGTGTATATGAATTAACTTTTTACAGACTTTATTTTTAAAAACTACAGTTTTAATCTACTAATTTTTTTCAAAAATTTAAAAACCATTGCACATTCGTTAGTACCACCTTAAGGTGGCGCTCCTGAAATGTGACTTTTCATAAAACGGCAGTTCGGGGCCAATTTTACATACACAATGGCAATCTGGTGTAAAAGTACGCCTAAATACAAAAAATGGAGTTGATTGATACAAATTAGCATTCACTGTAGACCAAACGGGAGTGGAATTTCGGCTTGCGATTTCTCTTCGCAAGTAAGTAGCTGTTGCACTATCAATAACTCCTTTTGCTCGCCTCAACGTGATTGAGCGGTCGCAAAAAGTCATTTTTGATGAATATGATTAATATATCGAAAAACACTAAAATCGCGATTTTTGACATCATAAATTTGGCTAAATTTTTTAGATACTATCGATTTGCCAAAAATCAAATTTTGCGACCACTCGAAGATAACAAGGTGCATTTATGTGCCAAATGTTAACTTTTTTCGATGAGCCAATTATTTAAAATCGCAAGCCGAAAATTTGCGTTTGTATTCACACGCACTATATTTCTGTCGCATGCAGAAAATATTGCGTTAGTTCCCAAAAAAATTATACCGCACTCAATAAAACACCAAAAATTTTTATCAAGTGCAGTTGGGGGGGGGGGGGAATAGTGGACCTATTTTTTGGAGTAGAACACCTTGAGGGAAGCATTTTTTGTAATAGGACCCCTATCCACAAATTTGGATTTTCTGAGCTATGACCCCTTAAAAATTGCATTTCCAGTGTTTTTGGAAGTGAACGTAGGCCAAAGTTCGAAGCCAAAAATGGCTATAATCTTTATTTTTGGATAGTTTTGAGTGCGTTATGATGTTTTAAGGCATCGTCTAGGCTTAGTTGGCAGGATTCTCTAGGCTAAGCTGGCAGGATTTTTTCTGAAAATTTCGATCTTTTATTGCCTAAGCCTGAGCCTAAGCCTAAGCCTGAACCTAAGCCTAAGCCTAAGCCTGATACTAAGCCTAAGCCTAAGCCCCATACTAAGCCTAAGCCCTAAGCCTAAGCCTAAGCCCAAGTCTAAATTAAGGCCAAGTTTGAATTTGGTCAAAAAATGGACGTTTCTGGCGAATTCGGCCAATTTTTCGGCTGGAACCCGGTCAAAGAGCCTTTGTTTTGATTCTAAAATATTGTAACCAATAATCTGACACCATTTAAACACGATTAGAACGGAAAAAACAAGAGCTTCGGAAAAAAATTGCGAAAACGTCCCTCACTGAGGGTTCAGATTTCGAAGGGGGGGTATCTCAGAAAATCAAAAAAATGAAATAGGGGTTCTTGAAGCAAAAATGCTTCCCCCAAGGTGCTCTACTCAAAAAAATAAGTCCACTATTTCCCCCCCCCAACTGCATTTAACCCAAAAATTTTTAATTACGTTTCGGTAAAACACAACTGCTAGTGTTTTTCAGCCTTTCATATTCATTACATATATACGTGTAAATGCATTGGCTTGGTAAGGCATTTCCGTGAAAATTTATTTTTCTTGACGAAATTTGCTCAAAAATGTTCAAAAATTTTTTTTGTGATATATACATCAAATTGAAGGAAATTTACTTCTGATCAACTTTTGTTCTTACGATGCATGTTTATTTTTGCGCGTTTTCAAAATAATGGCCAAAACCCACATTTCAGGAATGCCACCTTAATTTAAGGCCGATTCACACGGTGCGTTTTTACTGCGATTTTGCCGCAGCGTTTTCGCCGCTGCGGCAAAACGCACTGTCTGAACAGACGCAGCAATTTCAGTGCGGAATGCATGCGTCTGAATTTTTCCGCAGCGATTCAAACGCTAGACTGCAATTCGGCCTGCGATTTCAGTGCGTTTTGATGCTGCGGACATGGTTTCAACAATACTCACAAAGCTGTTTGTCATATTTTTAAAAGAGTAAAGACGCAGCAAAATAGTTTGCGAGACGCAACGTTTGTTCAAACGCTGCTTTTCGTGTGCGACACCCTGCGTCTTGCGATTTGCGTCAAAATCGCAGCGGCCAAAACGCACCGTGTGAATCGGCCTTTAGGCTTGGGCTTAGGCTTAGGCTTAGTATGGGGCTTAGGCTTAGTATGGGGCTTAGGCTTAGGCTTAGTATCAGGCTTAGGCTTAGGCTTGGGTTCAGGCTTAGGCTTAGGCTCAGGCTTAGGCAATAATAAATCGAACTTTTCAGAAGAAATCCTGCCAGCTTAGCCTGGGGCCGTATTCTCAGAATTACCTGCAGGTAAAGTTAGGCTAACTTTACCCATAGGTAAGGTGAAGGTAAAGTTAATTCTGCGGGTAAGGGTAAAGTTAAAGTTTACCAGAGGGTAAAGGTAAATTCTTAGAATACGGGGTAAAGTTAAAGTTAAACTGTGGGTGAGGTTAAAGTTTAACCTTACCTGGTTAAAGTTTAACCTTACCTGTGAGTAAGGTTAAAGTTTAACTTTACCTGGGGGTAAGGTTAAAATTTAACTTTACCTGTGGGTAAGGTTAAAGTTTAACTTTACCTGTGGGTAGGGTTAAAGTTTAACTTTACCTGTGGGTAAGGTTAAAGTTAAACTGTGGGTAAGGTTAAAGTTTAACTTTACCTGTGGGTAAGGTTAAACTGCGGGTAAGGTTAGTGTTAAAGTTTAACTGTGGGTAAGGTAAAAGTTAAAGTTAAACTGCGGGTAAGGTTAATGTTAAAGTTTAACTGTGGGTAAGGTAAAAGTTAAAAGTTTAACTGTGGGTAAGGTTAAAGTTAAAGTTTAACTGTGGTAAGGTTAAAGTTAAAAGTTAACTGCGGGTAAGGCTACAGTTTGACTATGGGTAAGGATAAAAGTTTAACTGTGGGTAAGGTAAAAGTTTACTTCAACTGACTGAGGCTGAAGGAAAAGTTAAAATTTAGCTGTAAGTGATGGAGAGCTTTATCAATTTTTTAAAATGTGTACGTAATAGTAAAATTTTTTACAAATTTTGTTTGTAACTAGGCGTTTGTGTGTTTTTCCAATATTTGTCTCAGTTTTCTAGAAGTTCGTCCAGTTTATATATAGTGCTTTCCTTTCTTTGCAATCACTTGAATTTATGGTCCGCCAGAGTTGTAGTTTGTGTAGCAGTGCAAAAAATTATATATCTGTTGTTTTTACACGATGCGTATATATATATATATATATATATATAAAAAAGTGGGAATAAAGCCCTTAGATGCGGTGCTCATCTCCGTTACAGCCCTGGAACGTCAGGGGAGCCACATCTACAATGACTATATACATTCATGGAGGGGGGAGGGCAACCCATACCCATCTGAAATGGGGGGGGCGACCAAATAAGGGGCGCCACCCAGCCCCCCCCCCTCCTTACTAAAAATATGCCAGGGGGCCAGGGGCCCAGATCGCTGAGGGGGGGGGGCAAAACCGCCAAGGTGAGGACCCTGGCCCCCCGGGCCCCGGCTGGCTACGCCACTTGTTGTTCATTAGCCCACCCTATCGCTGGTGCACTGCATAGTCCTCCAAGCAAGATTTATTTATAAAGCATGTGGGGGAT